>ML662452.1:2739924-2797655 GCA_007570785.1 Antilocapra americana
ATCTGTCTTTCTAAGTCAGCAGAAAGAAGAACACAGCGAGGGTAGAGCGAACCCTGGACACTCCCAGCCTGCGTCGGCATCTCCTGAGGGAACTTCTCAGAGTCAGAGGGCGGGAAAGAGACCTCGAGAGGTCAAGAAGTCCTGAAAAACAAAGGTTCTGAGAAACTCAAACTCACTGAATATTAAAAATGGAAAGAGCTTGAGCCACTGCTTGCCTCCTATCTTTTCTTATCCCAGTAAAGTGACTTCCATTATTTTCGTTTTTTCCTCTACATCCCACAAGCTAGCCCTGTAAACCCGTGTTCATTCTTTCTCTATTGCCTTCATGATTTTTGTTTTACCTTAATACTGTCTGTGTTATTATTTACTTAATTTTTTTCAAAGTTGATTTCCCATAGATTCATTTACATTTTTTCTTTCCCTTGGATTTAGCAATGATACCCATGAAATCACAACTTTAATGTAGCTTTCTCTTTGAATACCCAGCAAATTAAAACCATAACTATTAAGAAATGCACACTTCTAATACCTAAAATTATCTTGTATGTGACTGTCTTATGCATAAAACAAGTTGGGAATTAAAGTTCTAGATCAAGGGTCAGCAAATTTTGCTGTAAAAGGCCAAACAGTACATATTTTTGGCTTTGCAGGTCAAGACAAAATCAAGAATCCAGTGGAGGTACTAATACAACATGAAAGGAAGTGGTTTTCCACATCCACCTCAAAAAATGTAGAAGCCATTCTAGATCCACAAATCATAAGGAAACAAGAGACAGGCTGAATTTGGCTCATGGGCCATAATTTGTCAATCCCTGGTAAAGAACCCACCTAACAGGAGGTACAGGAGACGCAGGTTTGATCCCTGGTTAGGAAAGATCCCCGAGAGGAGGAAATGGCAACCCACTCTAATATTCTTGGCTGGAAAAATCCTATGGACAGAGGAGCCTGGCAGGCTACAGTCCACGGGTCGCAAAGAGTCGGACACGACTGGGCAACTGAGCATGTGTGTGTGGCTCAAATCCACGTAACTGAGATGTGGTTGAACCTCCTCTGAAATTTCTATAACATCATTACCGTTGTTGCTGTTGAGTCGCTAAGCTGTGTCTGACTCTTTTGGGACCCCAGATTACAGTCTGCCAGGCTCCTCTGTCCATGGGGTTTGCCAGAATACTGGAGAGGGTTGTCATGCCCTCCTCCAGGGGATCTTCCTGACTCAGGGACTGAACCCATGTCTCCTGCATTTGTAGGCAGATTCTTTGCCACTGAGCCACCAGGGAAGTCCTTATAACATCGAGTGGGATGTCAAAGGACTTACAGGATGGTTGTGAACATGAAACAGCTGAAGGTAAGCGCTTAACACACCACCTGGCACAAGCAGTTAATAAATAGAAGCTGCGTTTTCATCTTTGTCATTGTCATCTTCCTCTCTCTCTTGATCAGGCTAGCTAGCCGGAGTCCTTTCTCTGGTGCGCCGGAAGCACTCGGTATAGGATGGACAGTTACTCATTCAACTGGTCGGAGCAGCACTTCTCAACCTTCTAGGCAGATCAAACCCAACTGCAGAGTTCTTTTCTTTTTTTTTTTTTTTTTTTACAAACATGGCTGAGTCACCTCCCGAAATCCTGACTCTAAAATTCACTAAATATGTGAAACAAATCGCCAGTCCAGGTTCGATGCATAAGACAGGGTGCTCGGGGCTGGTGCATGGGGATGACCCAGAGGGATGGGATGGGGAGGAAGGTGGGACGGGGGTTCTGGATGGGGGACACGTGTACACCCATGGTGGATTCATGCCAATGTACGGCAAAACTAACACAATATTGTAAAGTAAAAAAAGAAAGAAAGAATGGAAGAAAAAATAAATAAATAAATAAAATTCACTCAAGGAACAAGCCAAGTACACCTGTTTTTGTTTTTGAGAATTCTGGAGCGATTTTGATGATTCCAAACCGAACCCTGTGACTTAGAGCATAATCCAGAGACCAGGGTCAGAAGTTTCCATCCCCGGGTGGGCCCACTGCCCCTGCTCTGTTTTAAGGTCACAAACCACGCAGCTAGTGCTCAGAGCCTTTATTAATAGTGAGGTCCATCTGTCAATCAACAGCGGTTGTTTACTGAGCACCCGTAACGTGCCAGTCCTTGAGCTAAGTGCTAGAGACACAGCAGAGAAGGAAGAAGAGACCCTAGACTATGACAGTCTAATTCCTCACCTTCCTTCCCATTGCCATGCTAGATTCTTCTTCTTAACCCTTAAAGCATCTTGCACCTTCAGTGTATACGGGCTCTGCCCGCTGAGAGCCTGCTACCTTTTGTTGACTGCCATTCCCACAGCCTAAAAGGTGCTTATCGCACAGTAGATCTGTTCAGTAAAGCTCTGTTCTAACAGAGTAGACAGGGAACTCTGCAGCCCTTAGCTGCACCCCAAGCTGATGGCCAGGGCAAGGCAGAGCATGTCCCCAGCATCCTTGGTGTCAGAGTTAAGAGTGAAGCATGTTTTCTGGTCCTGCAACCTTTCTGCTCTTTAATCTGAAATCATTGCTTTAAGCCTCAGTTTACTCCTTTATAAAATTTCTAAAGCGTTGTGAGTATTAAATAGAAGAATGCTTAATGTGGGGACAATGTTTAATGAGCTCTGCTGTGTTGGTTTTCTCATCACCTGGAATTGAAGAAACAAGAGATGGTTCTAGAAATTTTCTGACAATCCTTAGGGAGATCAGCTGAGGGCAAGTATTTAGTAATATGCCTCTGCTAGTTCTCATTCTATACTATAGCCTGAGGGCAAGCACCTGTTTGTTGGACAAACACTTCTTGAGCTTCTGCCATGTGCTGGAAGCAATGCTGTGGTCTAGGGACATGGGGGAGATGATGAGACCAGGCATGACTCCTGCCCTCATGGAACTTACCGTTTGTGGGCAGGGGGCATGGAGGGAGATGGATGGCCTCAGATAAACCAAGGGTCCTAAAATGCCAAAGATGAGAAGGGCAAAGCAGTGGCATTCATGTTGCTTTCTGGCTAATGCTGGGGAGGTGGGGTGGGATTTGACACAGTCTTAAAAATCAAGGTAGATTTTTGGATGGCAGCCATTCTGACTGGTGTAAAGTGGTACCTCATTGTGGTTTTGATTTGCATTTCTCTGATAATGAGTGATGTTGAGCAAATCTACAAGCAATAAATGCTGGAGAGGATGTGGAGAAAAGGGAACCCTCTTACACTGTTGGTGGGAATGCAAACTAGTACAGCCACTATGGAGAACAGTGTGGAGATTCCTTAAAAAACTGAAACTAGAACCGCCATATGACCCAGCAATCCCACTGCTGGGCATATACACCGAGGAAACCAGAATTGAAAGAGCCACGTGTACCCCAATGTTCATCGCTGCATTGTTTACAATAGCCAGGACACGGAAGCAACCTAGATGCCCATCAACTGACGAATGGATAAGAAAGCTGTGGTACATATACACAACGGAATATTACTCAGCATTAAAAAAAAATTCATTTGAAGCAGTTCTACTCAGGTGGATGGAACTGGAGCCTATTATCCAGAGTGAAGTAAGCCAGAAGGAAAAACAACAATACAGTATACTAACACATATATATGGAATTTAGAAAGATGGTAACGAGAACCCAGCATGCGAGACAGCAAAAGGAACGCAGATGTATAGAACAGACTCGTGGACTCTGTGGAAGAGGGCAAGGGTGGGATGATATGGGAGAATGGCATTGAAACATGTTAAGTATCATATGTGAAATCAATCGCCAGCCCAGGGCTGATGCTCGGGGCTGGTGCACCGGGATGACCCAGGGGGAGGGAGGAGGGAGGGAGGAGGGAGGGGGGTTCTGGAGGGGGAGCATATGTAAACCCATGGCGGATTCATGTCAAGGTATGGCAAAACCAACACAATAAAGTAAAGAAAATTAAAAAAACAACAAAACTTAATATTCAGCAAACTAAGATCATGGCATCTGGTCCCATCACTTCATGGCAAATAGATGTGGAAACAGTGGAAACAGCGAGAGACTTTATTTTCTGGGGGTTTCTGAAATCACTGCAGATGGTGACCGCAGCCATGAAATTAAAAGACGCTCGCTCCTTGGAAGAAAAGCGATGACCCACCTAGACAGCACAGTTAAAAGTAGAGACGTTACTTTGCAACAAACGTCCATCTAGTCAGAGCTCTGGTATTTTCAGTGCACATGTATGGATGTGAGAGTAGGACTGTAAAGAAAGCTGAGCGTCAAAGACTAGATGCTTCTGAACTGTGGTGTTGGAGAAGACTCTTGCGAGTTCCTTGGACTATAAAAAGGTCAAACCACTTGATCCTGAAGGAAATCAGTCCTGAATATTGATTGGAAGGACTGATGCTGAAGCTGAAACTCCAATAGTTTGGCCACCGAAGAACTGACACACTGGAAAATACCTTGATGCTGGGAAAGATTGAAAGTAGGAAGAGAAGGGGATGACAGAGGATGAGATGGTTGGATGGCATCACCAACTCAGTGGACATGAGCTTGAGCATGATTCAGAGGTTGGTGATGGACAGGGAAGATTGGCGTGCTGCAGTCCATGGGGTTGCAAAGAGTCAGACAGGACTGAGTGACTGCACTAAACTGAATGATGACCATTTTGACTGGCCTGTGATACCTCAGTGAAGTTTTGATTTGTATTTCTCTAATAATTAGGAATATTGAATATATTTTCATGTGCCTGTTGGCCATCTGTGTGTCTTCTTTGCAGAAATATCTATTAGTTCTTCTGCCCATGTTTTCATTGGGTTGTTTGTTTGTTTTATATTAAGCTGCATGAGCTGTTTGTATATTTTGGAAATTAAACCCTTTTCGGTAAAAAAAAAAAAAATCAAGGTAGGCTTGCTACAAAGAAATGTATTATATATATATATATATAATATATGTGTATATATATATAATATATGTATATATTATATATACACACACATATAGAAAATCTTTGAGATGAGCTAATAGCCACAGATAGGACTGAAATGAAATCTTATAAACGTGAAATCACCTCAAATCTGATCATTAAAGAATTAGGGGCTGGGATGCTTTTGCTGTTGGAGTAGTGGTAAAGAATCCACCTGCCAATGTAGGAGACGCAAGAGACGTGGGTTTGATCCCTGGGTTGGGAAGATCCCCTGGAGGAAGGCCTGGCAACCCACCCCAGTATCTTGCCTGGAAAATTCGATGGACAGAGGAACCTGGCGGCCTATAGCCCATGGGGCCGCAAAGAGTTGGACATGACTCGGCACGCATACACACGTGCTTTTCCTATTACTGCCCAAGCCTGAGCATCCCCAGGCTTCTCGGTCTGAGGCTACTTAGAACTAGACATCCAAGGACCTCCTGTCCATGGGGGGGACTAATACTGTGGAGCTGTGACTGTCCCAGAGGTGACCAGTAAGAAGCTAGTGAGTGCTGAGCCCACACGGGAGAGATGGGCCCGTGGTCCGGGGCCCATGAAGCTGGAGGAGGGCAGAATGAAGACCGCAGCTGCCTGCTCGACGCCTCCTCTCTGCCAGGTCTACTAATTGTCTTCCGAAGACAATCCAGGTGACAAATACGGGCCCAAGAAACACTGCCCTTGTAAGCAATCCCAGCTGCTCCGACAAATGTCCCCAAACAAAGGTTGCCCGCCTCCCCACAAGCCCATGCTTGAAGCTCAGTTTAATTGCTCACCTCTGCAGCTTTAAATCAAAGGTGGCTCCTATTAAGTATAATTACCTTTGCCAGCAGCTTGTATAACACAGTGAGTGAGGGGCTACTAACCAGGAATGGCTTCCACAGAGCATTATATATGCCGTGGACTAAATCAGCAGGCCCCACAGCTTCAGATGCACAGGTAATTCAGCCAGAAGCATACGTATTCTGCAGGCAGGGGGCTGCACCCGCGCATAAACAAGGCATTTCCTTCACATATGTCAGCAGCCTGGAGTCGCCACTCTGCAGGAGAATAAACTAGAGGGCAGAAGGCTGCTCTGAACCTCGACTGTACAAGACGTGTGCGGCGCTGGCAGTTTTTCTGCAAGGAGGCAAATTGCTGTCCAACCGGTTAGTCTCTGAACGAGCCCCAGGTCCAGTGCGAGAAATCAGACAAACTCCAACCTTCTCAGCCAAACGCCCAGAGTGCACCACTTTCCTCGGCCCTGGAAAGCGGGGAAGTCGCACTCCTCCCAGCTGGCTTTGGCACAGTCATCTCTCTGCCACTCAACCTCACCACACCTCTCATTCCTGACATACAAAAACATTTTTTTAAATCACGAGCATCTTGATCATTTCAGGCTCGTCAGTTCGCATTTTGCCTAATTAATAAATAAATCAAACCCTGCAAGGAAATGATAGTTGAGACGAACTTCTGGACCTAAGCAAGAGAAGCCACAGCGAGCTGGACGAAGACTGGGGTGTTTCCACTCCTGCAGGATTCTGCCGGGGGTCGCAGTTCACCTCTGCTTCTACTACAGAAGCCTTTTTATTCAGCTATGAGCCCAGAAGCATAAACGAAGACCTCAAAAAAATAGATCTCTCTCTCTCCAGAGATGTGGGACACTGCTATCCTAGTAGTCCTCAAACTGCTGGCTTGCCCATCGACAAACACCACATTAAGCAGCATTTACTGAGCACTTCCTATGTGCCAAGCACAAAGCATACCGTACACACAATGGGCGTCATCTGTATGGCAGCCCCACACAGTATTAGGGGGAATTTTTTTTCAAAATTAAGAGACAAATGTTTAGAATAAACATTAATTTATTAACAAACAAAATTTATTAATAAATGTTAGATTATTAATAAGCAAATAACTTGCCTAAGATCAGACAGAAAGTAAGGGCCCAGACTCAGTTTGTCGTATCATGAGGTCAGGGTACGGGTAAAGCATCTGGGACAGTGCCTGGCAGGGAGCAGACTCTCAGGACATGTAACAAGTCTGGTCATTATTGTTTCAGGGAACAAAACAGAGAAAAGGCTGATTCCATCAAGGGTTACAGCGAGCCGTGATCAGAGTGTCCAACTTGAGGCAAATCTGGAAACCTTCAGAGCAAGTCATTACTCAGAAGAGCGAGCAGAGGCTCGTGTGTGCAGGAAGGGAAGGCCCTGGGCTCAGGAAGGATCAGTTAGGAAAGGAATCAGGGAACTAGCGCTTATGGAAATGTTCAGGGCTTCCTGGGATAAATGAGGCCCAGAAAAACTAACAAACTTAGAAACAGAAATGAACTTGAGTTCCATCCATCCATCCCTCCCTCCATCCACTCGTCCATCCAGCAACTCTAGGTACCCCATCTGTAACCTCTTAAGACAGGGGGCCTTATCTTATTCACCCCTGTAGCCCTGGCACACAGCACAGGGTCTCGAAAATAATAGAAACTATTGAATATCCATTGAAAGAATAAAAGGATGGTTCTCAAGTAGATCCACTCCTTTCAGGGAACTTATCTTCCATGAATCAGTTCGATCTTTCCAACCCTCCTCCCTCCTGTGCCTCCTTCGTATTATTCCTGGAATAAGATTTTCACCCTGGAAGATCTGCACAGCAGCATCAGTGTTGGCTCAGCAAAGTTTAAAGCTCAAGCCCTCGCCCCACAGACTTTTCTCTGCTCCTCTGGAAGTCAAGCCTCTTATTTCTGCCACGTGTTTCTCCCACTGAAAATTAAAATGTCTCAGCCTCACAGACTGGTTTGCTGAGTGCATTGTTCGTGACAGCTCTTGTTTTCATGATGCAAAAACAATAGGAAGCCCCTCCTCTCACTTTAATGTTCTCTTTAATTTCTTTAATAAAGTTGTAAGTTTCCTTTGCTACTGTTTCATTTGTGGGGAGGAGTCCCCATTAACTTGTCCGATTCCTTCCCTCCATCGCAGGAGAGCAGTTTGAAGTACGTGCCTGAGAATTCGAATTGGAGTTACAAACCAGTGTTCTTGTTTCTTTGTCAGAGTGCTGTGGCAGATTCAGAAGTTAAACCAAAGCAGAAAACTCTTCTAGTGGAGTGTGTGCTCAGGGGACTGTGGTCTAAAATGAAAATCAGACCATTGCTCACAAAAGGGCGGGGGAAACCCCTCACACCGTGCATTGTAACACATTTGAAAACATCTCCGTGTTCCTTAAATGTTCTGCTAAGAGCGCTAACAGGTCAGTCCACAGGAAATGCAAGAATACGTTATATTTTAATCAGGGCACATAAAACACTGTCTAGAATGTTATGTCGCCCGGGGGAATGCAGTGAGCAGGGAACACTTACAAACTCCAGGTCAGTCTCCCCATTACATCACTGTGAAAAAAAGAAATTTATGAGGTTAAATTATATGGATGTTATATATTGGAACTGTTAGCCCATTCCCAAATGAGAATGTTGGCTGAAATAGCCAGAGTCCCTGAGAGAAATTTCTTAAGGCCTTCTATTATGGATGTTTTTATGGTAACTTTCCACAAAAAAGTGAAGACTTATTCATTCTTCGAAGATAATGAAATGAATAGAAAGAAAGATGTCTAACCAAAACACAGAGTCCAAATTCCAACAGAGAGGGCACCTGAAAGAGTTACGTATATTATTCTTCTCCAGAGATGATAATACGGAAGTTATTTTGTGGAACTTACTCATGATTTATTTGATCTATTCCTCATCTAAGTGATTGGAAACACAGATGTTGACGCTATAACTTTGCTTCCAGTAAATAATTCCTCAAAGGACTCACATTTGTTTAACCTCAGTCACAAGATGATAAAACTTATTAAACATTTATGGAAGCAGCAACACAATTTTGTTGGTTTATGTCTTTGGCAAGTTTAGAAACTCATATCCCCAACTTTTCCACCTCCCTTTCACCTCTCTAGAAGAAACACACCTTTGAGGAAGTCACTGTACCTGAATTACGGAGCCCCCGCCCCCTTTCCTCCCCCACCGCGGCTGCAGTTTGACAGTAAACAGAAGGGTTGCCACGGAGACCTCAAAGAGCAATAATTGGACCAAAGGGGCGGCAGACAAGGTGCCCCACGGGGCCCACGACCTCCCCGGGGAGCCGTCGTCTTATGATGGCGAGCCTGCTTCTGAGACAAGCAGACCTTCACGAGTGTGATGTGCGTGCACTCATTTGCTCACTCAACAGTGTTCCCCGGGAACCCGCCCCATTCAGCCCTGCGGACACAAATGGCCTGGGCATCTGAACATCCCAAAGACCCCAGGAATCTCGAGCAAGGTTCTTCATCCATCCAGTCACTCATCCATTCAACAAGACACCTACTGCGCTTCAGCTACAGCCAATGAAATTGCCCCCACGATTTGAAAGGTTTGTCAATTCCTGACATGACATAATGTAGACAAGGAGGCAAGAAGCCACAGCTGGTACAGAGCCCGCTTCCTGGTGTTATCTGCCACGTACACCTTTCCTATCGAGAGCTGACTTTTCCTGTGCAGGGAACACCCAGCGTAACTATGGCTCTGCTTTCCTCGCACCTTGAGCTCTCACCCATGGAGGGCAGGGGCAGGGCCACACAGGCTACCCTGGGGAAACGCAGCATGACACCGGCCTCACGTTCACAGGGAGAATCCTGAAGAGCTCTGTGGTGATTACGCTGGCGGCTTAGCCTTAGCATGGAGACACGCATGGACACGCGGGCTTATCCCGGACTTCCCTGGTGGCTCGCTGGTAAAGAGTCTGCCTGCCAATGGAAGAGACGTGGCTTCTATCCCAGGGTGGGGAAGACCCCCTGGAGAAGGAAATAGCAACCCACTCCCCCAGTCCAGTATTCTTGCCTGGGAAACCTCACGGGCAGAGGAGCCTGGCAGGCTCCAGTCCGTGGGGTCGCAAGAGTCAGAGACGACTCAGGACAGCAACAGCATATGCACACGCAGTGTGCACACAGACACAAAATTCACAGTCATGATGACTTCCTCTCGCCCCACCAGACACACACTAATACCCACACATACGCAATCCAGATGTACACGAAACACACATCCACCGCATGTACGATGTGCACAAATTTACAGCTCAGACTCACAATGAAACAGATCCTCAGCGCGTACACACGGGGAACAGTGTTCTAAGGATGATGCTGTTCTTGGCTGTGAAAAGCATCTGGTACCACACAGACCTTCTAAATCCTGCCTTATTAATACATCTGTCCCCGGACCGTCCAGTACGCCTCACTAAACTGCTTACACCGTGGTGTAACTGTTTGACATGTGAAACTGCAGGGCTGACTCTTGTCAACAATTCAACTTACAACATGGACGAACGAAACCCCTGCCTGGCCCCACCCATGAGTGTTCAGCCCCTCGTGGAGCTTCCGAATTAGTAAGGCAAGAGCTGGCCGGCCATGAAGCTGCATCACTATACACTCTGAGGGCACAGGCGATTTCCCTTTTCCCCCCAACTTCTCTCCAGACCCTACCCCACCCCACTCCAAAGAGGCAAGTTTTCTTGACATACCAGGATTCAAGCCATGTTGATGGCTGTCTCATTCACTATTAAGATTATTGACATATTTTATGTTCAGTTTACTTACTTTAAGCAGACATTTAGCAAACGCCTACTAGATGCAAATTAGCTAGCTAAATTTTTGGTTAGAGAATATATACTTCAGTAAAGACACCAAGAATGTTCAAAATATGAAATATTAGCTGTTTAAATGACGTTTGTTTTTCTCAACTGATTCTCTAGCTAGATGCAGTAAAATTCTTACAACTGTTAGTCTCTTCGTAAATTACTTGTGACAATGGTAAAAATTTCTGAGAATATTCATTACAGGATTGTAATAGTGAAAACTTTAAAATATGCTACATGTCTAAAGGAATGATAAATCGGTAAAACTGTACATGCTTATGGTACAATATTATAAAGCATTTTAAAAAAAAATTAGTTATATCGATTTTCTTAAATCTATAATCTCTTTCTCTCTCTTTTTTTTCCCTACCTCCATACTTGCATACTTGGATAGAGACTCAAACATAAAGTAAAAAAAACATATATTTAAATATAGTGTGAAACTGTCTATACATCTCAATAAATCCAAAAGAAATTTTTATTTTTTAATTGAGAAATAAAAAATTTTAATTAAAAGCAAACTTGTAGCTAATAAATTAAATCATATTAAAAATGAAAACAAACAAAACATTGTAAACATATAAAAAAGAAGAACACACCTACCTACATACATATGCAGGTGAAAACTGATAGTGTAAGAAACAGAAGATGCACACACCAAGCTCTTCGTGGTGCAGAGGGGAAAGCAATAATAGTTGAAAAACACTTGTCATGCACCAAGCACTGTTCTAAGTACTTTAATAAGTGCTGACTTTTTAAAACCTCATAATAGTGAAAACCTCCTTAAACTAGTTTTACAGGACTAAGGTGCAGAGATTTGAAGTTTGCTTTCCCAAGGGAACAGCTTTATTTGTACAGTTTAATTCCTTTATATCTGAAATTTAATGATCAAGTGAAATAAGCTCAGGTTATTGACAGTCCTCTCCTCTTTTCCATCTGATTGATTAATCCCATCCAGGATTCATAAAGAAAAGATTTACATTAAAGACAATAAAATAGGATGATAATTGTATTCTTTTTCTCATTAAAATAACTTGAAAGCAAATGGTGAGGCGGTTTGCCAAACCTTATATTTTTACGAAGGTTTGTTCCAAAATGTCATCCATATTAAAAAATACAAAAAGAAACCACCATTAACTAAAAACAATCGTTGACATTTTTTCAAGAATGATCCCATCATGATTTCTGCTGTAAGCAACATTTTTTCCTCTGAGACCTGACCCCTAGAATTTCACGATCGTCTTTTTTTTCCCCCCACATTATTCAGAGTACTCATTTAAATGTCACCTATAATTAAATACTTGCAAGTAAGAAACACCTTTACAGACCCTGAGCATAAATATTACAAGGAACTCTAAAGGGAAATCTGTGAGGGCAGCTTTTCGTTTGCTAAAATAAATAATAGGGCAGCGTCCCTGCATGTGTTCTGTATTTCTGATGGCCAGGAAGAGTCGTGGAGCCTACAAGAGATTTATGGGGAACAGATGAGCAGAGTCCGACTCCGGGACACATCCTTAAGGATGCTGCAGGAAGCGGCTGAGCACGCGTCCTTACTGAGCTGCCCCAGATGGACTGAGCTGGGGTTTTCATGTTTTCTTTTTTTTTTTTTTAACTTCTGTTTAATAAAACAGAAACGGACTTACGAAAATGCTGTTGTGTAAAGCTCAAGAGGTTCTAAACTTTTTTGTTTTTTAATCTTCATAGGCTCAACTTTTAAAAATGGTGTTTATGTATTTAGACAGGGATGATTCTTTCTCTGTCATCTCTTTCTTTCCCCACAATGAACAGAATTCAGTCTTGAGGAACCCCTCGATTTTAGTTCACGCCCTTGGTCTGCAAACTAGACAGCGAATGTTTATTTAGGTGACTCTTTGCTATTAAGCATTAAAGTAACAGAACACTGTACCTGAGTACTTGGGTTCTGATAGGCAAACCCAGGTTTCAGCATCTTATTTAAAAGCTTGTGTTATTATCTTCAAGTTACTTGAAATTTCCAGAACTTAATTTCCTTGTCTATTCCACGGGCCAATGACTATAATATCCAGCTCTCGGGATGCTGCGTGGAGAGACTGTTATGTCATCGACTCGTCTGTAGTCAGTGCCGGGCACACAGTAACCACCTCACACAGACTTTTGGTTTGTGTTACCCAAGCCCGTAAAGAGCAGGCATCACATGGTGACGACCATGGGCTTCCCTGTCGGCTCAGCTGGTCAAGAATCTGCCTGCAATGCAAGAGACCCAGGTTCGACCCCTGGGTGAGGAAGAGCCCTTGGAGAAGGAAATAGCAACCCACTTAGGATTCTTGCCTGGGAAATCTCATGGACCGAGGAGCCCGGTGAGCTACAATCCATGGGGTCACAGAGTCAGACATGACTTTAGCGACTAAACCAAACCAAACCATGACTTGGCAACTAAACCAAACCATACATAGGTAATACGTGTATATCCACGTCTAAGCATTTTCTTCATCATTGCTGCCATCATCATTTTAATCTCAATCACAGGCACAGGTGCCAGGCAGAAGGGGCTTGAAAGTCTGATTACTGGGAAGAATCAGGAAAGAACAGAGAGGGAATGGATCAAGAAAAAAAATGAGGTAATGCTGAAGAGGGCATGAGAATATATGAAAGATAACAAGAAAGTGAAGGTTCTCTGTCCTTTCGGCCAAGAGTAATCAATAAAGAACTGGGTCTAGGAGGGTCCTTTTGTTTCCTTCTTGTCTCTTGACTCTGGTGCCCGGAGCATCAGCCAGCCCCCAAGCAGATGGAGTCCTTGCTATATATTCTGTTGGACTGACTGCCTCCTTCTTGACTGAGGAGGTCTCTGGACTCTGATGTTTTGTGCTGTGACCAGATGGACTGGCACATAAATGGGCATGCCTCCCTGCTGAAATACAATAGGGAGAGCTGTCCTCACCATTTCTGAAAGTATAGGCCACAGTCACGAGAGGGAGAGTGAGAACGAGAGATTACTTATATTTTTTCCATTGACTCAGAGCCAAAAGTAAAAATGGACCCTAGAAATAATTTTTAACTGTATAAATGCTTTGGCATTTGCAATTGAGAGAGAGAGCCAGCGTGAAGAAAAAAGACAAAGGAGAACAAGGACGAGGGGGAGGAGGAGGAGGAGGAAGGTATGTCCCCTACCTCCGGTAGCCCAGAGCCTGAGTGGGTGCCTGAAATTGACTCACAGGCCTCATCTCCACGCTGTGGACTCAGAACCACTAGGCTCTGGTCTGGGAATCTGCAGGTTTGCTTTGTAACACATTTTCCAAGTGAGGAGGAGACTAAACTAAAGCTGAGAACCACAGCTCTATTCCAGATGCAAAACCAGAGCATTCGGCCCTGTCCTTCCATACTTGCAAAATTTCCTGGGCCAGCAAACACTTTCCAGAGCTTTTCTCTGATATCCTGGGAGGGGAAGTTCCTTCTGATTTTTAAAGTTTCTGAAGGACTCATGAAAGCCTCTGTTTTCCGGGAGTTTCTCTGACCTGAGTGTGACTTGGCAACTGCCGCTCGCAGCTGGTTCGTGAATCCCTGCCCTGCTCAGGCTCCGGGCGTCCGTGGCATTCTCACAGCTAGTCATTCCACCCCATCCTCAAGGTCTGTGTGACAGCCTCCCCCCAACCACTGCTTTCTTTATGGTAATTCCCTCTTTTATTTACTGAAATAATTTTATCTAAAAATGAAAACTTTCCTCAGTACAGTCAGTGGCACGTCAGTCACATTTGCCATAAGTGATGGTAATTGGACAATAAAAAATCCAAGTGTTCATATTTTATTACTCACTGTTGCTCATGATAGTCTCTGAATTTGTGGGATAAACAAATGGGAGAGAGGTGTTTGAGGCAGGCTAACACCAAGGGAGACTTTCTTGATTAAATCAGAGTATTTGAACCAGTATTGAACAAGTGATACTGTTTTCACTTCTTGCCTTCCTACTTGCATCCAGGGAGCTACTCTGGATGGGCTTCCCAGGTGGCGCTAGTAGTAAAGAACTTGCCCACCAATGCGGGAGATGGAAGAGACACAGGGTTGATCCCTGGGTTGGGAAGATCCCCTGGAGGAGGGCCTGGCAACCCACTCCAGTATTCTTTCCTGGAGAATCCCACGGACAGAGGAGCCTGGCAGGCTGCAGTCCATGGGGTCAGAGAGCCGGATGCGACTGGAGCAACCGGGCACCGGCTCTAAAACCTTTTAGAGACAGGCTTTGCTTTTCTTGTGAAAACATGGCATATAGTGCACTAGTACGCTTGGGCAGAGGAGACAGTCCTTAGGAGTCTCCACTGCTGAGGAAACGGCAAGTCCAGTTAACCTCTGCTTTCCTGCCTCCCAGAGATGCACTTTATTTATCTCCTTGGGCTTTCTCACTTTAATGCCTAATAATCACGCCACCATCATTCATTCTTCCCAACCATATTTATTGAGCACCACCAGCTCTGCCAGGCTTTGCAGACACAAAGCAAATAAGATGTAAGATCCCTTCAAGGTCATAAGCTCAGAGTCATGGCGACGATTCTAGTAACTTGCCATTCATAGAGCACTCACTGCGTGCAGGCACGGTTCTGAGTGCTTTGCAAGTGTTCAGACTTCCCTCTTCCCAAGCATGCAAGAGGGAGTTTCCATTATCCCACCCAATAAGGAAATTGAAGCATGGAGACAACTCCTAACTCGTCAGTGCAGTGACTAAATTTCCTCGACCCTGTCCCATGTACCGCCATGTACTAAGCATGTTACCTGATTTATCTCAATGAATCCCTGTAAAAACCCAGTGAGATCAGTCCTCCTAGCAGCTCTCTTTTGCAGATGAGGAAGTTGAAAGTTGGGGAGGTAGAGGTACCTGAGGTCAGACAGCAAGGACACGACTGACAGGAAAGAAACGGAAGCCCCATCTGTCTGACCCCAGGGTCTGGCTCGTTGCCCTGACACTGTCCTGTCTGATGGGATGGGGAGTCAACGTCTCTAAGACTCCACGAAACGGACTTGGAAGAGAGTAGCCTCCCCCTGCACAGTAATTTCTAGAATCAAGGCAGCTCCAAACAATTTCCTTCCTTCCCACTGTGGCTCCAAAAACGGTAGACTGACACTTTTCAGTAAGAACCTTTCCTGTACAACTACAGGAAAGAAGCAAAAGAAAGAATTCAAGAAGATAAAAGGATAAATATAGTTAAGTTTTCATATACAGTTTTCAGTATACTCTTTTTCACTCACACCCACCTGCACTTTTCTGCACATCTTGTCTATCTTTGAACGAAGTTTCTCATCTTCTCTCCCATCAGTCTGGTCCAATTCATCACCAGATTTTGCCTCGATTGATAGGAGCCTCCAAAGGGGTCAATTTGCTTTCAACCTTTGTGTGCCTGTGTGCTGAGTCGTGTCTGACTCTTTGGGTACCCATAGACTGTAGCCCACCAGGCTCCTCTGTCCACGGAATTCTCCTGGTAAAGGATACTAGAGTGGGAAGCCATGTCCTTCTCTAGGGGATCTTCCCGACCCAGGGATCGAACCCGGGGTCTCCTGCTTTGCAGGTAGATTCTTTACCACTGAGCCATCTGCGCTTGCAGCCTTGGTTCTTGAGAAATAATATGTCAGCAGCATGATCCCATAAAAGCCTGAGTCAAAAGCCATCTCTCGCTGGGCCCTCGCCCTCCGAGGCTTCCCATTCGGTTAGAACCTTGGCTTCGTTTGCGGCATCTTGGTCCTCGAAGACCTTGGTGTCCGCCTAACCCTCTGGCCCACCGTTCGCTCGCTCTCCCTCAGCTCCAGCCATCCTGGTCCCCTTGTTGCTCCTGCAGATCCTGCAGCAGCTCCAGCCCCAGCCCCCAGACCCAGCTTCCCCAAAGAATTGCCCTATGCTCTCTGCCACCTTCCTAGAACCCAGAGTCACATCACCTGCACGGAGGGGAGGGGCCTCTGCTGACTGTCTTATCTAAAAGACAGCTCATCCTCCTGGGACATGGGACCCCTCTCCCTCCATCAATTCTCTCTGTTGCACACCCCACTCCCCAACATGGGGTGATGGGCCTCTGCTTGCTTGTTTGGGACCCGTCTGCCACACAAATGTAAGCCTCAAGAAGGCAGGCCTTTTGTCAAGTTTTGACTCCAGCCTCTAGTTCCAGCACCTTCCACAGGACCTATACACAGCAGACCTTCAATACATCAGTTAAATAAGGGTCCTAAGGCAGGCAGAAAAATTCCCCAATACTTTCAGCTAACCCCAGGCTCTTTGTCCTAAGATATTCCTTAACAGGCACCAGCCAATCTCCCTTCTTTCTTCTGCCAGGCACTTATCTGCAGGTGACAATTAAAAAGTGAAGAAGGCGTTACCAGGAAACAGCCTATAGCCTTCTCCCATTAGCTTAACAAACCCTAAGCTTTGCTGCCTTAAGCCCGAGGGGATGAGCGCAGGGTTCCAGTGGGGGAGGAGGAGACACCCAACCCTGTGAGGCTGCGAGACCCTGGGAGCTGCGGGCAGGAAATCCCAGAGCCTGGGGAGCAGAGAGAGAGACAAGGCAGGGGTCCGAAAGGAGAATCCCCAGCCACTCTGCCTCCACCAGAGGCTGGACTTAAGAAGGAAGTCTACCAATTCAGAGTATCAGTAACCACTCTCTATAAGATGAATAAACAGTATTTACTGCGAAAAAGGTGAATCACTACTTGTCAGCTGAAGCCAGAGGATGTCATGATAAACAAAATAGAAGCTTCTTAGTAAAATCAGCATCTTTTTGTCATTAGCATTTCCTACACTGATAAATATTCAAAGTGCAGCTACGATGGTGATTGGTACAGAGGTCTACCAAAAAATTTTAGAGGTGTAAAAGAGACCCTTATACTCAAAATTAATTAATTAGTATACAAAGTAATACACTAATTAAAGTATTTATTCATTTACTTATTTATAGCCTCATGTATTCATTCATCAGGAAATATTTATTTAGTGCCTAATAAATACAAGGACTAACTGAAGTGCCTAAAAGTCTCCCAGAATTCCTACAGAAAACAAAACTAAAACTCATGTACGGAGATGATGTCATGTAAGTGTCAGAGACTGCACAGAGATTTCGCTGGCATCATACCGTCTAACCATCTCAACCACAGTGCGAGGTGAGCACCACCACGTCTCCATTTGCCAGGTGGGGAAACCGAGGCGCAACAAGATTCAGGGCCTTCCTGTAGAGCACTCTGGTGGCTGGTAAAGTAGGGAGGAGCTGCAGCGGATCCCAGATTTGCTTGGGTTTTAATATTTCTTGTTCTTCCCATAGCCTCCTAGATGCCATCCATCCTCAGACCTGTCAATTTCTCCTTAAAGCCTAGGCATGTGCTTTTCACCTTCAGGTGTCACTTCTCTCAGATGGTAGAGAATGTGCCTGCAGTGCAGAAGACCTGGGTTCGATCCCTAGGTCGGGAAGATGCCCTGGAGAAGGGAAGGACCACCCACTCCAGTGTCTGGCCTGGAGAATCCCAAGGACAGAGGAGCCTGGTATCATTCTGAGCATCCTAGTCACCATCACTGCGGGGCCAAGTAAGCAGACTGAATGGATGAACACACCGAAGTCGACCACCACCTTTGAGATAGAAACGAGTACCCCTGTCCTACTAATAACCTGGTCAGATGGCATCACTCCGCCAGTTGAACTCCTCCAGGGACTCACTGGAAAAGACCCTGATGGGAAAGACTGCAGGCAGGAAGAGAAGGGAACGGCAGAGGATGAGATGGTTGGGTGGCATCACCGATGCGATGGACCTGAGTTTGAGCAGACTCCGGGAGATGGTGAAGGACAGGGAAATCCGGTGTGCTGCAGTCCGTGGGGTCACAAGGAGTCGGGCACGACTTGGCGACTGAGCAGGGACAACAAGGGCACTGCCACGCTTATACCCGGACCTAGGAGGCCACGCAGGGTCTGTCCTGCCTCTCTCTCCTCCTCGCCTCCTGCCACTCTCCCCCGTCTTCATCTGCTCCAGGCACAGTGGCCTCCTCTGTACGCCTCAGGCATCTGAGATATTTCCGACCTTGGGTTTTTACTGCCTCATCTGCCTGGAAGGCTTCTCCCAGATCTGTGCATGGCTTGTCCCCCGCAGTCTGACCAAATATCACCACCCAACCACTTTCCACAAAATAGCAACTCTCCATCCCTCTCTAGTCCGCTCATTCCAATTCATTTTTTTTTGAAATGCCATTAGCACTATTTAATATTACACATTTATTTGTTCATTAGCTATTTGGCTTCACCCCCAAGAAAATTGGCTGGGATTGTCCCTACTCCAATGTTCCGGTGCCAGGATCAATGCCTGGCACATAGTAGGTGACCAGTCAACTGCTGTGGGGTGAATGAACACATGAATGCAAATACACACACATGAAGAGGAAGTGCCAGCTTCATCAGTGGTGGCTGGTCCTAAGACTCCAGTTGGGGCAGCCATGGAGGGCATCCTCTGTCAGTGTTCTCAGGATCCACCCCACCACCAGGTTCAGGCATCACAACAGATGCCCCGGATGAAGAACAGGAACCGGGGGGTCCTTCATTGGCAAATTACTGTGGCTCTCCTAGGTAAGGTACCACAGCGCATCACATGCCTGGGTCTTGGAAACGGAAAAGTTTTAGACCAACTTGGCAACTGCACGACGGTGGATGAACTGCTCTATAGGTTACTCAGATCCCTGTCAGGAAAATACAGATACTGTTCTAGGCTCTAACTCAGGAATGATCTAGGACTCCGCCCCCGGCAGGCCTCCTCTGACCACCCACATGGATGTTGCCCCATCCTGTTCTTTCATAAAATATTGTCATCGTAGAGCTTTCTTCTGTGTGAAAGTTATCTTTTCTCTTTGTTAAATTCCTTGCATATTATCTGGCTTCCGCCAACGGGAGGGTAAGATCCCCAGGGATCATCCCCATCCTAATAACCCTGAGGATCTCGGTGACCAGAACAGGACTGGGCACACAGTGAGAACTTGGAAAGTAACTGCGGCTTGAAGGAAAGATTGTAAAATCCACAAAATGCCTGGTGAAACGCCTGGCATATAATAAACCCCTAGGTAGGGACAAATATCATTCTTACAGGTGGTATGTTTGTTGTTGCTAGGGCTATAATTACTATTCCTGGGAGAGATTTTTTTTTTTTTTTTGAGCTGGGACAGGGTTCCAATGCATTCAGCACAAATCTTTCTCAGAAAAGGCTAAGACACTACTGAGTGATTACATTCCAGTTCTCAAAGTCAAAAGGCACCCACGTCTGATTGCTTTTGAGCCCTGAACCTCCGGTCCCATGACAACTGGCAGGTTGCTCGTTTCCCTTCTGGTACATATTTTTCATGGTCTGTTTTTGGGGGACAAAGATACAGTGACTCTGTTCGGTGTGGCCCCAAGCAGTTTTGATGCATTTGTATCATCCTTTCCACAATCCCGAGTCTTAAGGAGAACTATGAGTCCACTTCATGGATCACAGCCCCGTTGTGGTGATGGGACCTGCATAACTCAGTGAAGCCGTGGGACACGCCGTGTGGGGCCACCCAAGACGGACGGGTCACAGTGGAGAGTTCTGACCAAACGTGGTCCACTGGACACATTCTTGCCCCAAAGGAACAGTATGAAAAGGCTAAAACATATGAGGCCGGAAGATGAGCGCTTTCAGATCAGAAGGTGTCTGATATGCTCCCGTGAAAGAGGGGAGGTTCTTAGCTGACTTGTCGGATGGAAAATTTGGGGAGATTTGAGCAACTGGTCCAAACATAAACCTCCAACAAAGCAGACCAAAGGATCTGAACTTGGATCAGTCTGACTCCTGAACTCACACTCTTATTCTCTAGAGTAAGGTTTATCTCTGAGCTTGCCCAGGGCCACTTAACTAGGGTGGGAGAGCTATAACCAGAACCCAGGTCATTTCCTTCTATTCCATAGTTCCTTCCACAGCCTACACCTAATCCCAAGGGAGAAAACAAGAAGGGCACAGCCACATACCCAGCTTTCTAATAAAGGAAAATAGCTAAAGGCAACTCTGATATAAAATGTGCTTATATAGCTTTTCATTTGGGTTTTTTTTTTTTTTTTCTGTACCAAGTGGTACCGAACACAGAATAGATTTAACTCTTCTCTACAGCATCATCTTGGCCCAGAAGCAATTTGTATCTCCCTGGGGTTAAAAGAGAGAGGCTTCTAAATACATAGAAAAGTCTAAGCATCTGATAAATGGAAGTGATTTAAAGTCAGCCCCTTGCAGTTTATATAGAAAGATGTACATGCCGCAGCTTCTGCTCAAACAAATCTCGCCTATAGAATACCTTGACCTTCTGTCTTCTTTTTGAATCTCCCACGCCACCAATAGCCAGATCTCATGGATTTTTTTCATGACACAGTGAAACATTTAAGGAAGTTTCTTCCAGATCCATTACAAACAGTAGGGCCACAGCCAACTCTGTTTTTATCTCACTCTCGTAGCTGTTTTCATTACAAACAGTCATGACGTTCTGCCACCTTAATACCTAAACTGTATAATTTCCATAGAAATGGCTTGGGTGTAGCTTGGAGAAGAAAGCGCAGAGGTGATTTCAGAGTATTCACTCAGCTCTGAAAGCACCCAACTAATTAAGACCAGTGATCTTTAATTTTTGTACTGAAAGAAACTGCAGGACCCTGGGTTTTTAAAAAAATCCACCTTACCATCTAGCAGCTTTACAGAAACACACGGCTTTTCCTTCAGCATAAATGGACAACACAGCTTTTCAATTAAATTAGTCTTTGGAGAGACATGCAAAAGAGCTAAAAAGCTCCTTAAAAATCTTTCCTGCTTCACTGCTCCTCCTGTGCCGGGGAAGATGGGTAGTTACGATGCAATGCTATTTTCTTCTTACCCTGCCGAAACAAAGTTTTCAATCTTGAACCCTGAACTGGCTACGTTGTGGAGCTTGCAGAGGTTTTGCTTTTAGTTTTCAAGCCCACATTTGGTTTTCTAAAGCTATTTTGAGAAAGGGGGTGTACATGACAATCTCCTGCATCTTCGTACCTCCAGAGAGAGCTTTGTTAGATTCTGTTTCAGGTTGGGTAGTACGTAGAGGGATAGCAAAATTATTTTTTAAATTAACACAAATGGAAGGGAAACTCTTATTTAGATGAGCAAAATTCAAGACAAATCCTTTCAAATAGGATCCAGGTATTTTTTTTCCCCCATGTAATTTCTCTAAGCTCATTATCTCTAAAACTTTTGCATTGTGCATTCCCTGTTGTTAAGCATAGCTAAATAATACTGATATATTAATAACAGGATTAGCTAGCCATGCATCCTGAATTTTAATTTCTCGTTTTTTTTTTTTGTTTGTTTTTTTTTAACATTTTAGGCATTGCTTTGGCATCACAAAATGTTTGAGAATGCCCAAGAAGCCATCTTTCTCCTTGGAGGGGAAAGCAAAAGACTGAGGGGGCAACAACTGGCAATCCCACATGGCTATTTTAGGGACTTTCGAATCCCTCCAAATTGTTTACTCATTTCACCCATGGAGTTTGCTTTGGAAACAAATACACCAGCACCCCCAACCTGCATCTCACACTCCTCTTCTGCCAGGTCACGGATGTATATTTATAATGTCTTCGGAAAGGACCTGAGTCCGATAGTCACCCTCTGACAAAACAAGTAAGCCAAACATGGCCAGGCCGCTGAAGATACTCCAGATGCACCTATAACCTACACACGAGCCCTCTAACTCTGCAGACAGAGTCCAGAAGTCATATTTGGGCTCTAAGGTCTCTAATTTTTATTATCATTTCTTAAAGATCCAGTGTATCTTGAAATCGACTTTTATATGCTAAACATATCCCTTTTCCCACAAAAAAAAAAAAAAAAGTTCTTAAAACAAGTGACTGACGCGTCAATAGCAGGGAAAAAATTTACAAATCCAGTGAAAACAGTGTAGTATATAGAGGCCTGTAATGATAGAGTGTGTTTGCCTCCCTGCCGCATCCAGGTAATCAAGCAGTCTCAACAAGATTTTCTTATGTGGTTAGAATGACTAAGCTCATTCATAACTGTAGAGCTGCTTGCCAAAGGTCGCCCTAAGGAACAGGAGAATTTCTAACTTTCTCTGGAACTTAGGAAACTTAACATAATTGTAAAAATACACATTGTTACAAATTACTGAAAAATAGATTTTAAAAAAACCTCTTCCAGGGTGAAGAGGTTCTAGGGAGGTAGAAGGATAAGATCTCTCTGATAACGGACCAGAGAGAAGACATTCCGTATTTACCCCAACATTAGAAAATGAAAATAAATTTCTCCCAGAGGAATAAAAATAAAGCAACGTTCTCAACTTGCAAAGCAACAGAATTATTTGTGTTCCAAGCTTCTTTTAATACCACTGTGATTTTTTTTTAATAAAAGTCGCTCAATTTGATTGTAATTAAATATGTAATGAAAAAGCACTGCTTCAGGGAAGCGATGCAAGACACTCTCTGTTAGTTTAATGCATTTCCAACTGACTTTGCATCAAATGAAAATGATACTCTGTGTATGCCTGGTCTTAATATAGAATTTGTTAGGCAATTTTGTGTTTTTTAAAGGAGACTTGGGTGGACACAGACATGGCCTTTGAAGTAGGGGCTGAGTCTTCCTAGACCATGACATACCTACAGAAAATTGATGGTACAAATCCAGTGATGGAAAGGAAGCACCACTCTGGACATTTAACTTGTGTCAGCTAATTACGGACCCAGCATAAGCATGAGCAGGGCCTAGGTTTTTCTCCTGGCTGGCTTCCCTAAGCTCAGCTGCAGAGAGGAGCAGAAGTGCTCATTTCAATGGCCTTAAATAACGCCAGGCTCAATGCCCCCTTAAAACCTGCTCCATTGAGAGTACAACTCCCAAGATAAACAGATCAACCCAGGTATTATCCATTTGGAGAGAGTCCCTCAAATGAGTGAGAAGTCAGCTGGGATGAAATGAAAGCATAAGTGTCTGTTGGAGAAGGTGACAAAAGGCAAGATGCTTCCAGGGACAGAACTGTTAAAGATGCCTACGGGGTATTTGTTGGGCGTGAAGGTTTCCTGAACCCTAGCAATAGAGTCGAGGAGACTGGGAGAAAAATAAGTGTAAGATGGTCGAAAAATAAACGCACAGTGTCTCTGAGGGAGGCGTCTACCCTCCTCAGAAGTGGCCTCTGATTTCCAACCCAAGCCAAAAGAAGATTTTTCTTGTCCAGAAGTTTCTCATGCCCCCTCCTCCTTACCTGGCTTCCACTAGAACTCCCTGTCACTTGCAATCTGCTGATTAGGGTTAATGCATTGTGTCCTGATATGGCAGATTAAAAATGAAATCAATAAATGCCTAAAACAAATGGGCTTTTGAGCTGTCCCATTCAATCTGAGTCTTTAAGGGTGAGGTGAGAGGAGGGAGAAGGGGATCGGGAGGGCAGGGGGAGAAGGAGCAGTGAGACCATCCACTTCCACCCAAAACACTGTGTGGAGAGTGTGATTTCAAGGTACCTGTCCTTTCTTTTTTCAGGGATCTGCCTTAAATAACAAGGAGAGCCTGAACAGTTCACGCTGCTGAGCGCCTTTAGGGGCAGGGGTGTGTATTTTTTTTTTTCTCCCATTCATCTGTCAAACACCAAACTGTTTGGGTAAGTGAAGGGGTCTCTAGCATGCGCATCTGAACCTTCAAGATGTGAGCCTGTCTTTCTGAACTCTGCTTAAACAAAGCCAGCGGGCCAGGGTTGGGACTCCACCCTGCTTCCAGTTCTCCTGAACCCCATCCCACTTGCCAGTGAATTAAAGGGAAACTTCATCCTGAGCTGTCTGCCTGTTGCCGAGACCTTGCCAGCTAATCTAGTCATTGCCATCGTGAGTCTAAAAGAGAGACGGCTCAGGTCATCTCAGCCCTCCTCTGCAGTATTCCCAACTGTCCCTGCAGAATATGCTTCCCATGTAAATAACCTGTGCTATTAAGGTGCAAATTGCAACTTTTAAGTAATGATTGCTAATAGTCTAATGTTTACTGCCACACAAGGACATTCATGAAAACAAAATCTGCATTATTCATCTCCATATTAAATAAACAAAATAAATTGAGAGAGCTGTTCTTTCCTGCAAGATTTTCCTCAGATCTGGATTACCAGACAGCTTCTGAGAGTCAGCAAAAAGAAAACATTTCATCTCTTCCGATAGACAGAAGCCTGCAATTTATATATACAGTAGACATTCGTAGGCATATGATTTCCAAAGATTTTGCTTCCTATTGGAATTAGCTGGCAATGTATAAAAACAAGAGTTCAGGAGGGTGAAATAGAATCTGTTGCACGTGTGTGTACAGAGGCTGCAATAGGTTGTAGGAAATGGACGGGTGAGAGTGTGAGTCTACAGTTTTAAATTTTTAACGACTCTGCGTCTTGCAAAATACAAACAAATCAAAACACCGTTCTGTTTTATTTTACCTTTCTGCCATCTTCCCTGTCTTCCCTACAATGGATAGGGGGAAAGATGCTGGCACAGATTCCTGCAATATTTTCAGGTTAAAAAGTAGATGCATTTTAGTTGCGAATGAAATATATATCAAAGGAAGTGAACATATACACGCACACGAACGCAAACGCCTGGGGTACCGTGGGCTGCTTTCTGAACTTTCTTCCTTGCCCGAAGTTATAGTATGGTGGAAGAGCTCAGCGTTAGAAAGCCAGGAAGAATGACATTTCGAAGGGAAATGTTCTGACTTAGCTGTTTCCTTAAAGAGAGCTGCCTACCTCACAGCCTTCCCTTAAAGGAGGGAGGAACATGACCAGTAAAGACCAACATTCTCCACCACTTGTAATATCATCTCGCTCATTCTACCCACATACTTGCTTTATTAGAAAGTTCCGTAAATGATTCCTTGAAACGTGGAATTTAAAACTAATAATGCAAAGGAATCAGATTGCCTCCAACAGTTCTTGGGAAAGAGTCTCAGTTCTGATTCACTCACAGGCTTTTTCTATACATTATTCATTAATCAAGCCAGAAATCGAGCTTTCAACATCAGCCCGTGGGAATAATTACTTACAGTTGTGTATTGCGTTTAATTTTAAGCAGTGATAAAAGTTAGCACGGCCACAGTTCTGGAGGCCACCTTGTTCTTCTCCCTGGATGTTAACTGGCCAGAGAATCTCAAAGCAGCTAAGTTTACGTGGGACTAACCACTTCAGCTAAAACAGAGCATAACATGGGTGACTTCAGAGGAAAGAAATATTATGTGGAAAAATATCCGCTTCAGTAATATGTGAGTAAATAATACCGTAAGAGGGGCCGCATTGTGTACCAAATGAATTATTCCCTTTCAGCTTGACAAGGGTTTCCACTTCTTCCAGTGAAAATAATGAAGGCCATGAAAACACACACATAAAGACGCTAGGAATACAATATGCCAGGAAACTGAAACTACAGTCAGAACTTTCTAACACACACACACACTACAGTAAATAGAGAAGCTAACTCCAAGGGATACCAGCTTAATGAAAAGGACCTAATTTAAATAATGTGATACAGCTTTACGTTACACACACCTGAATCCCCACTGACCAGAGGACAATCATAATCAAAGCAGTGCAATTCTGAGCAATGCACTTTTTGTGATGAGCTTACCAAAGGAGACATGTCCAGGCATTCTGGTAATTTAAATTACTGCCTAGTTGTTGATGGCCTTTACCGGAACAACAGGGGGAAAAAAAAGAGTACTTTTCAGGGCAGTATCACTTCTTGCTGGACTGTTGCCCGGGGTCCTCCGTGGGACAACGCTAAGGACTTTATCTCTAATAATCTAGCTATACTTATGTTGCCAGACCTAGACGAAGCAAGCTTACTCTTCCTGAGCCTCAAAGGCCAGCGCATACCCCAAAGCTGTTCAGACTGCAAAGCAATCTAAAGTTTTAAAAAACAAGTGAGTTAAATGTAGAAAGGGACAGGGGTAGGAGGAAGAAACTGTTTGCGAAAGAGGTAGCTAGAGTTGAAAAAAGAACACCTCATTGACTAAGCAAGTTCTAAATATATACGGTGCTAAAATCTCTAAATTATTTTGCTCTTAGAGAAACAATTGGAAAATAAATGAATCAAAGCTTTATAAATGATATTTCCCCATGCAATCTGAACCAATCCACTCGCAGTTTCAGAAGCAGTTCTGTGCCCAAACGGGAAGATAATTGTGGATATCTCCAAGCACGTGTCCTGCCATTCTTGGCTGGAATCAGGCCACGATGGAAGATGAGCTTGGTGGTCCAGCATGTTCAGACACAAACACCCACTTTGCCCAGATTTGTGACTAACTTTGGATTTCTTCTGAGGGTGGCTTTGCAAAGTTTATGAAAGTGTTCCACTGAACTTCTCCTTCATGTTTCGCTCCAGTTGGAACAGAAGGAAATATTGTGGGGGGTCTGCAGAAGACTAGCCTTCAGTGATGCTGCCTTAAAGCTTGAGGGTAAAGACAGAAAGAAGGGAAGGAAAAACTTAAGCTCTTTGCTAAAGCCCCATTCAACTGAAGGACACAAAGAAATAAAAACGCCCACATTAAAAGCCAAACAAGATAATAATTGTGCATGTCTGGCTCTCAATCTAGAGGGCAAGGCTTGCGTCACTGGCACTCTGAGTTACCATGGTGAGTGATTTATTGATATATATCAAGAATGAATAGATCAAAGGCAGTGAGATGACAGGTGATCAATCAAATGTCAAATCAAAACTAGCAATCAAGTGGAAAGCTGATTTTTCAGTGGGTGGGTCTGGCAGGAGAAAAATGAACTTTCATATTACACTTCCGAGAAACAAAACCCCAGCATACTATTAAAAAAGCAATTAAGCAACCCAAAAGGAAGAGAAAAAATCCTTTACAAGATCTAGCGTTCTGATCCATTAACCTGTTCCTCTCTTTCTTTTTTTTTTGGAGGAGGGGTTGGTAAGAATTCAAATGGGATAGTTCCTACCTCACAAATCAATTTACAAAGTTCGCAACTCCCTCCGTGCAAAGAAGATCCAGAGCTGTTTCAGTGTTTAAGGGGCATTCCCCCCACACACCTTATTTTTTTTTTAAGAGAAGGGGGAGTGTTGATTAGATTTCCAAAGGAGGCTCCTCTCAGAAAACAGATTCAAAGGTTCCTTTCCTGGGCTGGTTTTTTACACCTTGGCGATCAAAGCTGAACTCCCATGGCTTGCCCCAAAGCCAGCCTTGCAGCCCGGGCACGGCTCAAAGTTCAGCGCCCCAAACCCCACCGAGAGGAAACGCCGTCCCCCCCCAGGCCAGAAGCCACTGGCAGAGACCACCCCGGGGGAGGCGGAGGCGGCAGGACTGCTCCCCACTGCGAACCCCAAATGCTCAGCGCAACTTTGGCCCGAGAGGCAAGAAGCAGACTGGGAGAAAGTTAGGGGTGGGGTAGAGGGTGGAGGGAAAAAAAGTTTAGGGAGGAAAGGCTTGGTGGGACAGCTCGCCCCCCCCCCCCCCCCCGGAGCCTGGAAAGGGGAGGACTGGGGAGGCCGGCGACGGCGAGCGAGGACGGGGCTATCGGCGGGGCAGAGGGGGGCACCCGGGGCGGGCGCCCCCGAAGGCGAGCGAGGGGTGGCGCCCGGGCCGCCGGCCGGCCGCCCGCCGCGCGGAGCCGCGTCTCTTACCTGCCGCCCGCCTGGGTGCCTGCTGCTTCCTCCTTGGCATCGCGCGAGTCCGCTCCAGTCCCACTTCTGGCGCCCCAGCCCCGGGCCGCCGCGCGCGGGGCCCGCTGTCTCGCTCGCCTCTCCGGGTCGCCTCCGCCTCCGGCCCGGCGGCTCCCAGGGCGTCTCTCGGCCTCTGTCCCCCTGCCCCTGCACCTCCGCCGCCGGGGCCGGGGACCCCCTCTCGGGGCGCAGGCGGGACGCGGGTGGCCGTGCCGGCTGGTCTGAAGTAGAGGATGGTTCTGCCTCGTTTGTTTGTTTGGTTTTGGATTTTTGTTTTTTTGTTTTTTCTCCTCTCTCTTTTTGTTTTTGCTTTTTGGAAATTTTTTTTTTTTTTGGTTTGGTTTTCTTTTCTTTTTTTTTTTTTTGGTGACTGTTGAGACACTTGATTTCTTTATTGAACATCCAAGACCGGGTTCGGATGGAAGGGACGAGGGACGCACACGCGCGCGTAAAGATAAGGGGAACCCCCAGCGGCACGCACACGATCCCGGGAAGGCGGCGGGCCCCTGCGGCTCCCTCCGGCCGGCCTCCCGCGCCTCCGCCGCCTCGCCGTCCTCCTCCGCGCCGGCTCGGCGGCGGGCTCGCGCCGGGGCAGAGATCTCGCTGTCGGCTGGCGGCTGCTGTCAGATCCCCGTCTCTGAGTGATGGGCGAGAGGACGGGAGCGGGTTGGGGAAAGGCGGAAAATCCGGAATTCACCCGCGCACGCACACTCGCACTCGCACTCGCACACTCGCACTCTCGCTCCCTCGCTCGCACACTCACACCCCCGCCGGTGCACACGCGCGCACACACACACACACGCGCGCGCGCGCACACGCACACACACACACTCTCACACACACAAGACCGGGCGAGGCGATGCCAGCAAACATCGATCCCGCTGAACAAACTGAACATTAACAAACTCCTCCTCCTTCCCCGCGACCTGATGACAGGGAGAAATTTACTCCCCGGCCGCAGACGCCAGGCCGAGGGAGTCCATTAAAGGGACAGCGCCCCGCGGGGCGCGGACCCCGGCCGGACCCCCGCGCGCAGCCCGCTCGCCGGCGCCGCCACGCGCCCCCGGGCCGCGGGGACGCCCCTCGGGGAGCGCCCGGAAAGGACGGCTGCGGGCCGGGGCGCGGAAGGAGGGGCCCCGGGCCAGGTGAGCCCCACCCTCGGGACGGAACCTGGACCCCGAACGCAGGGTCGGAGGGCAGGACCGCGCTCCCCTCGGAGGAGGGACGGCCACCATCCACTGCTGCCTCTTAATCTGACCCGGGGAGGTCCTCGCCACCCTCTGGCAACCAACTCCTCTCCTTCTCCCACCTTCCTGTTGGTCCTGGATGCTTATAAAAGCAAGAATCTCCCTGCTGTCTGCTTGATAGTTTAATCGCATAGTCCTCTCCTTGTTTTATTTAAATAACTTGTTTACTGACCACCTACTATGTGCCTCTTCTGGAAACACAGAAGCCATAGAGAAAGGGAAGATCCTGGCTCCCTCCGTGTTTGTGTTCTAATGGGAGCAGATAAGTTGCCCCCAAATATCTGGACTTTTATCTGGCTTGAAATGTCACTCTCTCCGGGAGGCCAACCTTACTTAAAGTTTCACCCGCACATCCCCACCCTATCACATTTCTCTCTTTTATTTTTCTCCACTGGGCTTATCAGTGTCACGCGTATGAGCACACGTGTTAGATACAGTTTTCTATTTTTCTTGTCCAAATTTCCCCTCTGGGCTATAAGCTCTGTTGGGAAGAGAGGTTTTTGCCTCTGTGGTCTATCCCCAGTGATGGCACCACATAGAGTAGGCGCTCAATAAAACATTCGATCGACTGAATGAAAAGCAAGCGCATAAGATAATTTGAGAGTTATACGCTCCATGAAGGTGTTAAAAGAGGGCTCTGTGACAACGACAGAGTCGCTCTAGCCTCAGTGCAAGAGATGTTACTCCAGCCGAGACCGATTCCAGCCAGCCTGTGACTGGAGCCCTGCTACGGGCCAGGTACCTCTTGAGCTTCTGGGGCCAGGATGAACTTGGACCCTACCCTCAAGGTACTTTGTTCCAGTGGGAAAGACTGACAATTCAAGGGGCAAACGAGGTCTGCTGGGACAGGAGGTGCTTTAGAAGGGGCAGTTAAGCGGGACTTGGAGGAAGGCAGGATGGTTAGTTGGGCCAAAAGGGAACTCTGAGAGCATGTCCTTAGAATGAAAAGTCAGGCATTATCTGAATCTTTCCAAGGGCTTCTTCCTCCCGCATTAAAATTTCCTAAGGCTCTTGTTAAGGTGCACATTCTTAGGCCTTACTCTAGAAGAAGATGTTCTAACCCTGGTACTACTGATCCTTGGAGGCCCCAGTGCTCCGTGTGGAGCCCATCCTGTGTGCTGTAGGAAACTTAGCATCATGTCCGGTGTCCACCCACTAGATGCCAGACTCTTCTACCCCAGCTGTGTCAACCAAAATTGTGCCCAGACATTGCCCAGTGTCACCCAGGAGGCAAAGTCACACCTCCATCTCCTAATCGGAAACTTCTAGGGCCCATTGCCCCCGACCTTCTAAATGAGAAACTTCTAGATGAGCTCTTTGGAATCTACATTTTTGACCAAACAACTCCCAATCCCACAAGTGAACCTCCTGTTTACTCCAGTTTAAAAACTTCTGCTAAAAAAAGTCTTTGTTCTTTCGGAATCAGACTTACCTCAAATTGCTAACTATGGAGCCAGCTAAGGCTTAGATATTCAACTAATGATTAAGATGATTTAGGAGTCCAAGGGGTGACGCTGTTCCTGGCGTTGTGATGGTTCCCACCAGCGCTCACTCCTCGGTCCCGCCCCCACCACACCGCAGCTGAGGCCTGACCAGCGCGGTCAGGGGCGCCTTCTGCCTGCAGCTCACCTGTATACCACTTTATCCTCGCTCATGGGGAATTACCGAGGACGATCCATCCCACAGATGTTTTTCTGAACCATTCTTTTGGGCCATACGAAACTTTCCCATCCTGCCAGTCAAATGCAAGGTGTTATTGCCACTCTTTGCAAAGTGCTGTTTAATCATTTTTAACAGCCCTGCACAGGGCAGATGCTCATTTCTCCACACGTGGTACAAGTTTTTAATTCACTTACCCTAAATCACCCCATCGGCCTCCACCCGTGATCAGCCCCACCTTCCCAGCCCAGTCCTTAGGCAACTGAGGCAGAGAAAAGCGCACTTCATAGTTGGCAACGTCAGCAAAAGGGGTATTAGCACGAATTAATTCTAACTACACAACACACCTTTACGGAGCGCTGTGATAGGAAGCGACGCTTATTGAGGAGCCACAGTTATAAAGTTAGGAGGTGCAGACTTGGGCCGGAACAGAGCGAAGGCTGAGACGGCAGGGAGCTCGCCTTGAGCAAGCCACCCCGCGCTGCAGAAGCCCCCGCCTGCCGATCTGGCCTCTGCGACCCACTCAGTCTTTAACAAACCTCTCCTGCGCAGGTGTCAGCTACTGCGCTGAGCACAGGAGATGCTGGATGCACAAGACAGGACCCGTGCCTTCAGGAAGCATCTGTAAAACGACAGCAAAAGGACTGCAAACTAGGAGAGAAGGAGTGGAGGAGCTGGCCCCAGCCTGGAGTAATTCAGGAGGGGACGAGCGGGAGACCCTGAGCTGCAGGATCTCTGCCAGCCGCTCTGCAGGATTCTTCTCCGAATTTTCCCTCCACTCTTTCCTCCTTCTCAGTCACTGGTTACACAGGGGGTGAGGGGAGTTCGCAGTATCTTTGGTGAAAGTCTCCTTTTAGCTGGCTGCCACCTCATTCTTGGACAGCATTTCTGGAGTGTTCTTTCATTAATTTGTGGGGTTTTTTCCTACTGCTACTACTGAAGAGTGTATAGCCTGGTCATCAACAAAGAAGACTTTGGCTACCCCAGTGGGGAGCACAACACAGCGGCGCCCAGATGTTATTCGGGGATGTGGACAGGACACTGGAAAACGCTGAACTACGTAGTGAAGATGTCATCAGTCCTTTTCTATTTAAGAAAGTGTCCATTTGCTGCTAATATGTCTTTTGCACCCATCACTTGCCAACTTTTATTTTCAACCAAGAAACCAGAGATTTCTGGCTCAGAAACTGGGGAGGGGCAAGAGTACGTGATTAGACTTTCAAAACATGGTCTGTTTTCATTGAATTCACTTTAAGCTTGCCTCTGTCTTAGAGAAAGATACTGCTCTCCATTTATGGTAGCCATCTATATTTTAATATGATTTATGGGTCCAAAAAATGTTAAGGAACAATGGAGAACAGATAGTGGGTTCAGAGGATGGGTTGAGGAAGGTGGTATGGGCATGGCTTAGATGCACAGAATACCAATCCACAGACTCTGGCGCTTGGGGAAGCTTCTTCAAGGGTTGGTGGCTTGGCTATGTTAAGTCTCCAGGGAACTTAGCATCCTAGGATCCAACACTCAGACTCTGGGATGTGTAAAGGCATGAACTGATTGGAATGACTCAACCATATTTTCCAGAACACACTGGCTCAACATCAGAATCTCCTGGGGATTTTTTAGGTAAGATAAAGAAACACAGGCCCCACCCCAGACTTACTAAGTTAGATCCTAGGGTGGGGCCAGAAAAATCTGAAATTTTGAAAGTTCCCAGGTGATTGTGACGAGGTGCCAGGCCACTGGAAGCTTTCTTGTGCAAGGACTGAATTTTTTAACAAGCAGATCAAGCTAGCAGAAGTTGCTTCGTGCGAGGGGCAGCCTGGGCATCTCTTCTCAGACTCACTCGCAAGGCGGTGGTGCTGTTGAGGACTCTTTTGCACGTGCCCAGAGAGGCCTGTGAATGCGCCATAAGAGCACATGCCTGCCACATCACGGGTTCCTGATGGCTCAGAGGTGAAGAATCCACCTGCCTGCCAGTGCCGGAGACTCCAGTTCGATCCCTGGGTTGGAAAGATTCCCTGGAAAAGGAAGTGGCAACCCAGTCCAGTACTGTCGCCTGGGAAATCCTGTAGACAGGGGAGCCTGCCGGGCTACAGTCCATGGGGCCACAAAAGAATCGAATACGACTTAGCAACTAAACAACAACAGCACCATCATATTACATTTGCGAGGCCGCTGGTTTGCCTGACTTACCACTGAACTACAACCCAATGTAACCAAAGCAAATATTCTCTGAGTGCCCACTTTACCCTAGGCACTGCCCTGGTTGTTGGACACAGGGGTAGCCTTTGAGATTCTTGAGCATCCTAGTTCCTATCGTGTCTCCTGTACAGATTTCAAGGCTTTTGCATTTACTCTTGCCTCCAGCAAGATTATTCTCCCAGATCTGTTTTTCTTCTTTACTCTCAACTCAGATGTCACCTCCTTCTCCTACCCTGTATGCCCTCCTCTTTCTCTCATCCTTCACGGTATTCACAACCACATGTAGGTAATTTCATGTACTTGCCTCTTTATTATATGTCTCCCTTAATTAAAACATAAGTTCTATACCTAGCATCTCTGAGCCCAGGGCAGGATTGGTGATTAGTAAAAATCTGTGGAATGATTGAATACTGAGCTGAGCATATTTGCAAGGAAGGATAAACTTTAAAAATATCTTAGGGCTTTCTTTAGAGACTTCCTGTTGGTGCAGGGGATAAGAATCAGCCTGCCAGTGAAGAAGATTCAGGTTCAACCCCTAATTCGGGAAGATGCCACATGCCTCGGAGCGACTAAGCCCTCGCACCGCAAGCCCAAGTCTGTGCGCTGTATCCGCTGAAGCCCGAGTGCCTGGAGCCAGTGCTTGGCAACAAGAGAAGCGCCTGAAAGGCAAAAGAGAGTAGTCCCTGCCCTCTGCAGCTAGAAAAAGCCTGCACGAGGCAACGAAGACCCAGGGCAGTCAAAATAAATAAATAAATCAATCTCAGGGTTGTCTGTGGGCTTCCGTGGTGGCTCAGACAGTAAAGAATCTGCCTGCAATGTAGGAGTCCTGGATTTGATCCCTGGGTTGGGAAGATCCTCTGGAGGAGGCCATGGCAACCCACTCCAATATGCTTGCCTGAAGAATCCCTATAGACACGGGAGCCTGATGGGCTACATCCATGGGTTCACAAAGAGTCAGACACGACTGAGCCACTGAGCACAGGGCTTTCTGTGGAGAGGGATATAAAGCATTTCAGCCTGTGTGCCCCTTTCCAACTTCCCTTCCTTTTTCCCCTTCTCCTCTCTTATCTATTGTCTCCTTCATATCCTCCCTTAAATATCGCCTCTTTCAGGAAGTCTTCCAGGGTGGATCCTATGTGATTCAAATTTCTCTAGTCCATGTCTTCCCCAAGCAAAGAGGCTCAGTGTAGAATATGTCTCCAAATATATGAGCATACAGGCAGACAGAACTCATCTTGAACATCAGATAGGTTACCTCTGACAATAGGTATGAGGAGTTTCTGGGGAGGAGGGGCAGTGGGGGACTAGTATTGTTCTTAACTGGGGGCTGGTTATGCCAGTGTCTTTGGTCTATGAAAATTTATTCAGCTGCAGGCTTATGATTTGTGCTCTACTTTATCTGTATGTAATACTTCAATTAAAAAAAAAAAGCAGTGTTCTCAAAATTTGCTACGTATTATAATCAACTGGGGTGACTTTAAAAATCCCAGTGCCCAAGTCTTACCCCAGGCTCATTACAACAGTCTGTGAGGGCGGAATCCAACCATTAGTATTTTTTTAAAGCCCCCAGATGATTCCAATATGCGGCCAAGTTTGAGAGCCAGTGGACCATACGATTTTGCCCTTGAGGATATAATTCATTGCCTTCCTCTTCTGTCATTTAACTCATTCGGGATATCTCTCTTCCAGTGACTGTTTTGTGAAAACCTCAAGGTAGCAGTCTCCTCTCGTGATACCTGGTGAGGGACTGTGTCAAAGGGGAGAAGGGGACAAGAGGAAGCGGCAGCTGGGTCATGGAGAGAGAGAGGGACAGTAAAGCAGAGTGCTGTGGTGGAGTGGGGTGGGGGCAGGATCCCCTTCGGTGGGGACCACGGAAGGCCTTTCTGAGAAGGTGTCATTTAACCTGAGATCGGGAAGACGCGAGGCAGCCAGTCAGGAGACCTGGCCTGAAATCGGAAGAGGTTGCTCTGATTCCAGAACACAAAAGATGTAGCTGCCAGGTCCCAGGTTGGGAGAGCCAGGCAGTTGGGAAGAAGGAGCAGAAAGAAGGCAGGAGAGGCGGGTCAGGTCCAGATCACCGTTGGGGGGGGGTGTGTGTGCGCCTATTATTGGTCTTCATATGGAGTGTGAGTTTTCTCCTTTCAGCCACTGATAAAGGCTAATCAATTCATTTATTTGCCTCCCGAAACACCTAGTCCGTTAGGCTGGATTTGTTCAGCCAACACAGAAGACACTGTGTCTTCTTCTACTTGGTGGAAATTTGCTCCCTGAAGCAGTTAAGGTGGATGACACAGTTTGGGGACGCTCAGGCATTGACAAGCTTGCTTCTGCGAATAAATACGCTCTGAGCCACCAGGGAAGCCCCCCAAAAGCAATTAGTCTCTCTTAAAAAAAAAGATTTTGATGTGGTCAGGTATAGAATGAAGCATCACGGAAATCTGAAACGGGGCAACTGCTGAGCAGGCTGGCTGGGGTCTGGGGTCTGCTCAGTGGACACACGTCACATTTACCCCTGGGGGTTGGCTCCATGCAGTTGGTGACACTGTTTTGCTGCTGCTGAAGAATCCAGACCACGTCGCCAGCCTGGTAACCCATTGCTCAACTTCATTAACCACAGGAAGACAGTAAGTGAATGTAAGGACCGGAACAACCTGGAAACCACGTGACAAGCAGCCTTTGAGTTCTGGGCTCCGGTGGGTTTTATGCCACTTCAGCTGTGCATCAAGCTCTCTTCCCTGGGCTCATTAGAACTGTGTGCCCAAAGGTACCCCTCAACTTCCAGAAGCAAATAGAGAATGATAGAATTCGCTTGGAGAACACCTTTCTGTCTCACCCAGAGCATGTCTTATCTGTTATGATTAGGCATTAAGCGTCCTATTGTCTTGAAAATTTCATGAGATTCTACCCCTGCTTGCTAGGATTATGTCAAAGTGACTTTTCCTGGATGCTGCTTTTGCCCATCAGTACGGTGTGTCTTTCCTCCTTAACCTCTGCTGGGAAGGGCAACACAGCCAAGGAGACCCCAGATTAAAATGGTTGAGTAGTTCAGGCTTGCAGATCCTCTTGTGTCTCTTGAATGCTCATGTGTCTTGCTTTTGGTTCCCCAAGAAGCACACCCCTCGAGATAAAGATCTGAGAGCAAGCAGTTTATTTGGAAGATAACCCTAGAAAACTCCAGTAGGGAGTAAGAGAAGGGCGCAGGCCACTGGAGGGTATTATCAAGCAGGTTATCACTGCGGGCAACTGTGGGTTCACCCTGTTGGGGGAGCGGTGGGACTCCGTGTAGATGTGCCGATGCCCACTTCGGAGATATCCCTTCTGAAGGTGGAGACAGCTGAAGGGTCCACCCACCTGAGAGCTGGGAGGAGGCTGCTTCTCCCGCCCTTCCCTGCATCAGAGAGCCGCCTGTGCCAGCGACGGAAGTGGAGTGTGGGGAAGCGGGCTGAGTACCAGGCGACGTCTCTTAGAGTGGAATCCCCCGAACCGTGGGCTTCTCACGGCAAGCCCCAAGGCTGTCTTACACGCTGTCTTATATGCAGCGTCTCCACTTAGCCTGGCTCCAGGCTCACCGCAGACCTTCGGTAACCCTCTGTGCGCGCCAATCACTTAGCTGTGTCTGACTCTGCGACCCCGTGAACCGTAGCCCGCCAGCCTCTTCTGTCCATGGGATTCTCCAAGCAAGAATAGTGGAGTGGGGTACCGTTTCCTTCTCCAGGGGCTCCTCCCAACCCAGGAATCGAAAACGGGTCTCCTGCCTTGCAGGCACATTCTTTACTGTCTGAGCCCCCAGGGAAGCCCTTCCATAATGACCTAGCCTAATGCAAGTCTTCATGCCATGCCTGTGTTAGTCGCTCTGCTGTAACACTCTCATTTGTAATGTACCTAGTTCTTATTAGTCTTTTTTATTCGCTAGCTTTGTCAGTGTCCCCTCTCCCCACAGTGTGCTCACTGGGGAAAGCGGCCTCTCTTTTCCTCACATCTCTAGTACAGAGTCCTCATTATTACCATGGCTCGAGATTTTAAACAAAATGAAAGATGTGATCCAACACTAAGTATGTTCTTAACCATAGATGGGAGAAGAATGTTTGAAATTAGGCTTGTCCCACAAAACCTAGGACATAGGGTCACTCTGTGAAGTCCGTACAGTGGACTTTCCTGAGGCTATCACCTTGGGCAAGTTATTTAGCCTCTTTGAGCCTCAGTTTTCCTGTCTGTAAAATGGGGACAATTATGTCACTGATTCCATTAGGGGCTCAGAGGGGGCTGTGTGACCAAACCTAAAGTAGTCATCACGACACCTGACACATAGAAAATACTCCCACATTTTTAGCTTTTTCATTCTTTTACAAGCATTTGTTGATCGACTATTGTTTATAGAATGATTCCAACTGTATCTGAGGTTTAATCTACTCTGTCCTAAGGGATAAAACTAACATCAGCTCAATCCTCTCCATTTGCAAGGGCACCAATTTACAGAAGCCAACTGGGGAAGCTCAGATCCTCATGTACAAAGTGCAAAGGTGGCATCGCACACATCCCAGCCTTTGGTGGCAGAGAGCTCCTGCCAGGACCTTCTCTTCTTCGGAGCCTCTTCCTTTGCCTACTAAGGTTCATTAAGCACCTCCTCCTTGCCAGGCAGTGGGAAATAAAGCAACTGCCTGGTTCTTAGGGAACTTAAACCTCTAGGGAAAGACAGGCAAACTATAGAAATGGTCGTAATCGTAGTTAGTGTTCACGGAGCACTTGTGCCACACGCTGGGCTGAGCACTTTAAACATGAATGTATCAATCCTTGGAACAACTCGATGAGATAATGCCCGTGTTGTCCCCGTTTTACATGGGAAGAAACTGAGGCACAGAGGGGTTAGGTAACTCACCCAGCAGCTGCGGAAGCCTGGACTCAAACTCCCTGAGCGGGCTCTAGCTTGTACGGTCAACCACCTCGCGCTGCTCTCGGTGGTGCCAAGGCCGCGCTGACTCACTTTTCACTGCTAGTTTGACTGCGCCGGGTCTTCATTGCGGCGGGGGCTCTCTAGCTGTGGCGAGCGGGGGCTTCTCACCGCCGCGACTTCTCGTGTCGTGGAGCCCGGGCGCTCGGGCTCCGGCGGTTGCAGCTCCTGGGCTACTGAGCACAGGCTCAGTGCTTGCGGCCCAGGGCTTAGCTGCTCCGAGGCAGGTGGGATCCTCCTGGATCAGGGATCAAACCTGTGTCTCCTGCCTTGGCAGGAGGATTCTTTACCACTGAGCCACCAGGCAAGACCCACGCTGACTTTCGTATCACAAAATACCTAGTCACCGCGTTGCCTCTCCCTGTTTGTACTCTGCAGCTTAACAGTTCTTCAGCGCAGTCCATGTTTTGTTTCCTACGGAGTTAAAGTAGATAGAATCCCAGGCCCCCTCGTAAGGAATCCTGAGAGAGTAGATGTGGGGTGGAGTCTGAGAAGGTGCGTTTCTGACAAGATCCTGTGAACCCACAGAGCACACTGAGTTGCACGGGCTCCAAGAGGGGTGCTTTTGCTCCCAGGAGACGCCTGACAATGTCTGGAGATGTTTTTGATCGTCACGATTCAGGGGCGTGTCACCGGCGTCGGGCAGGTAGAGGACAGAGATGCTGGCAAACATCCTATAGCACCCAGGGAAGGCCCTTGCAAGCAAAGACTGACCCAACCCCAAATGTTAATAAGGGCCAAGTTTGAGAACCCCAGAGTAGAGCCTGGCCTCACAAGCTTTAACGTGTAGAGGAGGCATCTGGGGATCTGGTTTCCAATGCAGATTCTGATCAAGTGAGCAGAGAGCATCTGTGTTATTCATTTAGTTGCTAAGTCATCTCTGACCCTTTTGCGACCCCATGGACTGTAGCCCGCGAGGCTCCTCTGTCCATGGGATTCTCCAGGCAAGAATACTGGAGTGGGTCGCCATTTCCTTCTCCAGGGGCTTTTCCCGACCCAGGGACTGAACCCGTGGCTCCTGGGTCTGCTGCACTCCCAGGCGGGTTCTTTATCACTGGCTACCAGGGAAGCCCACAGAGTGCCGTGGTTCCTGCATTTCTAACAAGCTGCAACAGATGCCGCTGCTGGTTCTGCTCCGGGGACCACACTTTGAGTAGCAAGAGCTAGACGACGTTCTGCACAGACACAGGCCTTGAATCGCGTCCTGGGTACAGCGAACGCCCAAGAAATAAAACCAGAACCTCATCCTGAGTGAGTTGGGAACAAAAGTAACTCCGAGTTTCAGTCACCCTCCTTCAACTCTCCCTGTCGCTAGTTTTGCCCTGAAAGAAGTTCAGGGAGGTGGAGGGGCTCTGCGGGGGGAAGTCTCCTGCGCCCCTCCTGGACGCAGTGAGGGGCCGATTTAAAACGAGCAAGGACAGAGCTTGGTCAGAACTGCCTTTCTGCATTTTGAGACATCAAGTCGAGTGAGTCTATTGTTGCCTGGAATCGTGGCTTCTTTCCAAGAGCCGCACGGTGCATCTGCCTTTCAGGTCTGCAAATGCGAGATGAAAAAGTGGCTGTTTTTAAAATGGTTGCTCTCCTGGGAAAGGGGTATGGGAGAAAATGGACTCTCTGCGTCCAGCCCTCCAGAGATGGCACCCCAGCCCCCGTGATAAATGGCAGCATTAACAAGGTTTGGTTGAGAGGGGACCTGCAGATTTATGACTTCCTGTCTCCGCCAGCAGATGTCATTATGGCTGACAGAGCAGAAGGCCCTTCAAGAGCCGGCTGGGGTGGAGCTAAGGAGAGGGGAAAACATTAAATAAAAGATAGAAGCCAAAAGCAGTGTTTGCTCACTGGTGCTATTGTTGATACTGTCATTTCAGGAACACAGGAAGTTTCATTAAACCGAATGTCTTATAATATTTCTGAGGTCCAACTTTGAAGATGGAGGTAGAAACTCTCAGTGCAGGATAAACTTAGTAACTTCGCTCAAATAAGAAAACCTGCAGAGTTTTGTCCCAGGTTTATCTGTATCTGAAAAATTCTTCAGGATGAAGTGAACACAGCCCTGAATAAATGTGTATTTTTTACTCCGGAATATCGTTTTGATGGGTGTTTAAATACATTTACAAACACAGCAGCCTCTTCTGAAATTCTTTTGACAGACATAAAATTTTGCCCATTTCTAAGCTGTTTTACAGGGTGTCATTGGTATTTTATGGGCTAGATTTTTTGTGGTCTTCAAAAACGGTGTAAATTTAGCGTTTATCATCCGGTCCCTGCACCCACGCTGATAAGTACAACTGCTCCTTACTTACTTAACAATAGTTACAAGTCGCGTTTCCGCATTGTCTCTTTCTCATCCTCGCCTAAAGCTAAAGAAGTATTTCTGTAAGTAAAGGAAATATCTTTTCCTAGCTGATTGTCTCATCTCAAGGGGGTACTTGAATGTACTCTGTGGGCTCAGGTAATCCCTGCCTCAAAGGGTGACCTGCAAGGAACAGTTTTAGGCTGTCTCTATAGACCTGTCATCATCGAATCATCTTCCATCAGGACCACATGACCAGTGTGGTCAGGAAAAAGTTAAGAATCACGGAGAGCCTCACGGAGGACGGCTGCAAGGTCCTCTTACAAAATAAACTCATTTCAAGCCAAAACCCGATGCAGAGACTTATTCTATAATTAATCAATAGCTATGATGTTAATGCCTATAGGGTAGTGAGTATCTGATTATTGCAGTGACATGGTCGGTATGAAAATGACCACCCCAGAGTCTCTTCTGCAAACCGCTTTGGACTGGCGGTGTGGTGGTCTGCTTAAAACCAGGGCTCTGGAGACTCAGGCTCTGAACTCTTTTCCTGGCTCTTTCATCCACTACCTGTATTATTCTGGGCAGGCTACTTAAGCTACATCACCTGTCACATGATGGACAATAATAGCACCATTCTCTTAGCTTTTTTTTTTTTTTAAATGAAGATCAAATGCAGTGTTCATGAAGTGATTAGCCAAGTGGCTGGCCCAGGGTAGGAGTTCACTAAATTAGCTATTGTTATAATGATTAACATTAAAATACCTTCCCTCTTCACTACTTCACAGGTAGACACATAGAGACTTGGACTAATTCACTGGCCACCCAGAAACGAAATCCAATAATAACAAAGTCACAATCACACTGATTGTAGCTGTCATGGATTGAGCCCCTACGAAGCTCCAGACACTGTCCTAAGTACTTTACATGCGAAACCTATTGAATTTAATCCTTAAAACAACCTTCGGAGGCCAAGTAACATGAGTCTCCTTTTACATATGAGGAGACTCAGAGGGGAGAGCTTAGGCCAATGGTTCTCAGTGGTTTGGGATGCATTGGAATTACTGGTAGGGCTTGATGAAACTCTGACTAGTGACTCCTTTCCCTGAGTATTAGATTCGGTAGGGCTGGGGCGTGGGCTCTGAGGTCTTCATTCCAACAATCCCCAGCTGGTGTTGCTGATTCTGTCTGGGGGCCACATTTGAAAATTGCTAAGGTTTCAGTAACTTTCGAGGTTTGTTGTTACTGTTGTTCGGTAGCTAAGTCATGTCCAACTCTGTGACCCCGAGGACTGCAGAAGCCAGGCTTCCCTGTCCTCCACTATCTCCCGCAGTTTGCTCAAGTTCGTGTGTCCACTGAGTCGATAATGTTATTTACCCATCTCATCCTCTGTCACCCCTTCTCCTTCTGCCTTCAATCTTTCCCAGCATCAGGGTCTCTTCCTGTTCGAGATTACACAGTGACTGTGTTCTTAAGGTTCTCATTCAAGTTCAAGTTTACACAGTGAGTAAGTGGCAGAGTGAATTTTCAAGTTTAAACATTCGAGTACGTAAAAAATGTATTCTTAAGAGATATCTATACTACCTAGAGTTCCTAACATCAAACTTTGGATTTAATGGTTGATGATTGAATTCACAGAGCATAATGTTTCAAATAGCTACTTGTTTAAATATTCTTTTCCATGAAGCTCTTCATAGTGCAAAATAGTTTTCGTTCCCTGGATGGGGAAAATGTCAGGGATATTTTCAAAAGGAGGAGTCCTGGTATGATCCTCACGCACCACCATTGAGATTCGCAGCAGTCCTGCTGGGGTGGAAGAGGATGCCAGGCCTGTGGCCCACCCCAACCGGAGCACCCACCAGCAGTTCTGAGATGGAGCCCAGCCGCAGGCTCCACCCAGAGGCCATCTGTGTCTGAGAGACACAGTGTTGGCTCAGTCACCAACCGGGGAGGCCTCTCAGACCCACTCCACCGGACATCCGAGGGCCCTGGAGATTCTCCAGTGAGTGTCTAAGATCTAGATTTCTCCATGGCCCAGGTGAGCCTAGTTGGTACATGCTGCACTGAGGAATAAGAACAGGATGTGCTTGAGCCCACAGTGGGGAGTTTGGGAATGCAGGAGAGAGATGGCCAGAAGCGCCTGGCCAGAGCTGTGCTGGGAGCCAGGGGACGGCAGGTCGAGAGTCGGGAAAGAGCTCTACATCCTTCGTGGGCTTGGCAAGGCAGCAAAGGGCCACTGGAATCTGCCTCATTCAGCTGCAAATGGAAAGAACTGAGACTCAAACACATAGGCAAGATGTACGTCAAGAAATGGAAACATTGAAGGACTTGAGAAAACAGATGAACTGAGGAAAACAAGCGGCCACACTGATGAGGCAGAAGTTAGTTGCTGGAAGCCTGAGCGTCCCTGTGGCCGCTATCAGGAAGAAGGAGCAGAGGAGGCCTTTGACTTGCTAACAGAGCCTGAGGTTCTAGTGCTTCCTCTGTAGGGCGGATCATCTGGCCGTTGAGGACCCTTCTTGGGACACTGGAAGATGCCGTTTATTCATCTATTCACTCATTCATTCAACAGATGTTTGCCGAGCACATATATGGACTAGTATTGCCACGGGCTGCTCTGTGTTCTTTCTCCCTGGGAGCCCCTGCTGACGCCTCCTGCTCATCCAGGCTGCATGACCCTGGGAGGCACTCTCAAGTCTGGGCCGGTCACTGAAGTTGGGGATGCACGGATGCTGATCCTGAGACAGATGTTCTCCGTGGGGCTTCAGTCACATTGTTTCAGAGACTTGGTTCTTCAAAGTTAAAGAGCTGTTACCGGAAAGGTGGCTCATGGATGCTGGACAGTGGAAACCATAAACATTCACACAAATATCTAACTTTCTTTGTGCCCCACTTTCCCCATCTGTAATACAAAGAGGTTAAGATAAAGTGAAGTCTGCAACATTTTTACTACCAAGGACCCCTTACATGCTGTTCTCTGTTGCCCACCGTGGGGACCAAATTAAACTAAATTTGAAAAATGTTGTCTATCATTTGCCCATTCATCCATCAATACATCCATGTGCCATCTGACATGTTTTCGTCGAGTTTCTAGCTTCTTGTCTTGTTCTAGCACTGGGATTATAACAGTTGTGGTTTGCACAACCCTGGCGCATCTGCATCCAACCTAGACTCATCGGCTTCCAGGTTTCTGATTAGATGAGATAATTCAAATCTTCATCATTAAAGCCACAAGTAGAAATATTCTATTACTTGCAATTAAAAGCATTCCTAATTGATACAATCGGATCCAAAAGAGACCCTCTGAGCAGCTTAGAGTGTGAAGACGTCCAGTGAATAGATGATTATCACTGCGGCAAGAGTTCTGAAGAGGAGCACAGGAGCTTAAATTTAAGAGAACTAATCATTTTGTAAAAATGTACTTAACAAGCAGTAATACTTTTTCTATTATGTTAGAGAATTAGATCAGAGTGTGGCAAAGTTCTTCTTAAAGGACCACACAGTAAATATTTCCGCTTTATTGGCTGTAACGGCCTCTGTTGCAACTCCTCAACTTTGTTGTTGTAGTACAAAAGAGGCCACAAACGATATGTACATAAGGGGGCATGGCTGTGTGCCAATAAAACTTTATTGACAAAAATAGGTAGCTGGCTAGATTGGACCCTGGTCCATACTTTACTGACTCCTGAATTAGGTACACACATTGAGTATGCAATAAAAACAAGCAATTGGAAATAGTTTATAACATGCTTTTTAAAATATGGCAAATTCCTCAAAGTTTTGCTTTATAGATTCCTGGTGCCAAGTCTCAAACTCACACATTCTGTGACTCAGTGATTCCTCTGTGTGCTTTCCCTTCTCCCGCAGAAGGAAACTGAGTGGTGGGTCAGCTGGAGAGCTGCCAGGAGTACAAATCTCAAACAAGCATAGAGACACTAATGAAAGAAGCTGGAAAAATACACAATCTCCCCGCCCCTGATAAAACAGAAATCACTATAAAGTGAAGACGGCAAAGACACAAAAACATAGCATTTATTAGCCCTGGAATATTTTTGCTGAGGATTTTTGTAACTAACACACCCAGCATTGGTAGTCAGCTCAAAGATGGCAGTTGTGGTTACCAGAAATTCCAGAGCCATATAATGTGTGTGGTGTGCTATGATTTACAAGGGATGTGATTTACATTGTGAATATTCAACCTTTCAATATACCTCCCAAGAAGTTGCTTGGTTCAGAAAAGTCGCAAAAGAAAGCTAAAGGAAAATTAAAACTGTAGAAAAGTTGGAAATACCTTGTTTTACTTTTTAAATGAATATTGACTCTGTTTCGAGTGAAGTACATCAGAAAGAGAAAAACAAATATCGAATATTAATGCATATAAATGGAATCTAGGAAACTGGTACTGATGAATCTATTTGCAAGGAAGGAATAGAAACACAGATGTAGAGAGTGGACTTGTAAACACAGTGGGGGAAGGAGAGGGTGGGATGAACGGAGAAAGTAGCCTCAACACGTATACACTATCAGTGCAAAGTAGAGAGCTCGCGAGAAGCTGCTGCATAACCCAGGGAGCCCAGCCTGGTGCCCTGTGATGACCCAGAGCGGTGAGAGGCTCAGGAGGGAGGGGAAATATGTGTGTGTGTGTGTGTATGTATATATACATATATATATATATATATATATATATATGTATAATTATGGCTGATTCGCGTTGCTGTACAGCCGAGACCAACACAATATTGTAAAGCAATTTTCCTCCAAATAAAACATAAATTAAAAAAGAATATTGACTGTTTCAGCTAATGGAAGTCAACTGTAAGTCATGCTGATTCTGAAAAATGGTCTTACAAGAAAATGAGGTTCCTTCTGCCATCAAGGCCTGTATCTGGAGCAAAATTCGAAAGGACCCTGGATTGAAAAGTCACTGGATTATTCATCCACAGGGCTCTCATTATACTAAGGCCCACAAACTCAACTATTCCTTGCATCCAAGAAGGTAGTAACAAAGTGGAGCGGGTTGGATCTGAGGCCACAGGGAATGGTGGGTACCAAGGCAGCCTGGAGGGCTTACAGCCTGTCCAAAGGTGGCAGTCACTTCACAAAACCAGCATAGACTCCAGTGAGTTGTTTTCTCCCTTAGGAAAGAGCTCAAGATCTTCATAAGAAGATAGTAATCTGAAGTTTTTAATAAAAGTTCCCTATTGTATAAATTTTGCACCAACCAAGTAAAACATGTTTGTGGTTCAAACACGCCTTGAACTGTGAGCCTCTGTCTCCCTTTTTCTTGCACATGTCTGCAAATACACACACACACAAGTACCCTCTATTCTAGGCAAGAGACACTCCTTCAGCTACTATAGTCAGGAGATGCCGGACGATGCTGAAGTATAGCTGTGCATCTTAGCTGATCTGATTTCTCAACTCTGCCTCCCCAGATAAGATGAATTGTTGTAGGACACAGCACCCCTTCCCATATCTCAGCTATGGATCTATTAGTGTCGCTATTTATGGAGAGGAGAAGAGAGAGTGATAATTTATACATACATTTGTTTTGTGAAAATTATACTCCCATCCTCTGATTGGCTTGAGTCCCCCAGAATATCATTTCTCCATGATAAATAATGTGTCTGGGAGGGGAAATGCTAAATCGTTTAAGAATTCAAATTTTTATGTTGCCACTTGTAACAAACTGTGTCATCCATGAACCATGCAGCTTTTCCCCCTTCTCAAAATGTCACAAAAAGAAAAGTGATCACAACAGTCTACACATGCCAAACACATTTGTCGAATAGACAACATGGGAAGAATTGCAACCGAAGCACCACCCCTGTAAAGAAACGCAGAATTTAATCTGATTTTAATTGAAATGTTGCAAGTCGATACCTTTTGTTTAGTCAGGAGACAAAGCAGATATGAAGGAGCATAGTGACAATACCTACTCAAGACACTTTGAGTGCTGGGACTTCTGAGGCACTTTGAGGAGGAAAAAAAGCAATGCCTCACTAACTTCTGTTAAAGAAATGTGATTGCACTTAGTGGAGAAAACGCTTCCAAGATGGTAATGAATAAGGGGCACAACAGTCGTGTCTCAGTATCCACAGGATGGGCTCCAGGACTCCAGAAGACACTAAACTCCAAAAATGCCCAAGTCCTTTCTATAACCTGATGCAGTACAGTTGGCCCTCCAGATCCACAGATTTTACATTTGTGGATTCAACCAATCAAGGGGAATCAGATGCGCCATCCAGCAATTCAAAGGACAAACTCAACTGCCAGTTTCTTGCACGTGTGGCAAGAATTAACAGCTGCAATCATGTCAGACTCTTGGCGACCCTATGGACCACAGGTCGCCAGGCTCCTCTATCCATGATCGGATTCTCCAGGCAAGAATACGGCAGTGGGTTGCCATGCCCTCCTCCAGGGGATCTTCCCTACCCAGGGATTGAGCCCGCATCTCTTAGTCTCCTGCCCTGGCAGGACAGCGCTTCACCACTAGCGCCACCTGGGAAGTGTGGCCGCCAGTTTAGAGTGGCTCAAAGCTTCAGGGAGATACTTGTGGGCACTCAGGGGTTAAACAAAGAACTGGATCGCTGGATGTGGTGGACCCAGTGGTTTCTCCTGTCTAACTTCAGTTCCTCTTCCTCTTCCAGATAACACCATTTGGAGTTTGATATCCCCCCACCATGATCAGCCATCAATTTTTGTGGTCTCGATCCTTCCTCCAGCTTTTGAGGGTGGACTCTGACTGTCTAAATCCAAAAATTCTATCCTATCTCATCCCTCTGGAAACCATGATTTGACTTAGGATGGAAGAAATCCAGTCAAAACCAATAAGATCTCTGGAGAATTTGTCCAGAGCTTCTGAGACAAGCCAAATGTCTCTAAACTCTTTGCGATCCAGTCCTTCTGTGATCTGTGTGGTGTGAAGACGTCTTTGCTTCTGAGACAGAAGACCGTGGAACTGCCAATGGGAATTCACTTGAAGCCTGAGGAAGCTGCTGACTCTACGGAAGGCAGAGAAGAAATATAGAAGGAACGAAGCTGGCCCTTGATGGCACTACATCAAGCTGTACTTGAAGCTGGCCCGCCCCTGGCCTTTTCAGTGATGCAAACTTACGCATTTCCTCATTCTCCAAGCCAGTTTGAGTTTGTTTTCTGGTTGCAGTGCAGGGGAAGACTCTTGAGAGTCCCTTGGACTGCAAGGAGATTAAGCTCATCAATTGTAAAGGAAGTCAGCCCTGACTATTCATTGGAAGGAATTATGCTGAAGCTCCAGTACTTTGACCACCTGATGCAGAGCCAGCTCACTGGAAAAGCCCCTGATTCTGGGAAAGATTGAAGGCAAAAGGAGAAGGGGGTGGCAAAGGATAAGATGGTTAGATAGCATCACCAACACAATGCATATGAGTTTGAGCAAACTCTGGTAGATAGTGAAGGACAGAGGAATCTGGTGTGCTAGAGTCCATGGGTGTCAGAGCTGGACATGACTTAGCAACTAAAGAGCAACAGCGCGCTTTAAATGGTAAGAGCCCTAACTCGCTGTTTGGTTTTGCCAAGTTGATGAGGACATATTAATGCAACTTCAGTGAGTTATGCTGCGAGAGTGAGGTCATACGGGGGGTTTCTGATTCACCGTTTGACTTAGCACGTTGTTTTTGATCAGTATGAACACCTTCTTAAATCACTTTCTTGCCAGTCTCCTGTCCACACTTGGCAACACAGATCAGACGCCACCTTCCCTATGAATCCATTCTGAGCAAGAAGTACAAACATTAGATTTTCAGACCTACTGAGGTGGCCCCACGTAGTGGATGGAAGCATGTGTGCCATGTCAGGCGAGCATGACTTCGAATGCTGACTCTGTCATCTGCCAGCTGTGTGACTTTGGACAGCTCACCTAACCCTCTAAAACACTTGCCCCGATCTCCAAAAAGTGCTGCTAATAGTAGCATCTTACCTCAGATGACTCTTGTGAAGATGAAATGAGATAATTCATGGTGTGTGACGCAGAAGACATGCTCAGCAAACGCTGGGGCTGCTGTTGCTGGTTTCTTCAGACTTATCAAGGAGCTTGCTTTACCGAAAGAGCCCAGGCCATCTAATCTGTAGCTATTAGCCCAATAGACATTTGCTATGTGAGTAATTAAAAATTTGATGAATAGATGGTTGAAGGCACACATGAGCAAATTAAAATACAATGCAATGAAAAAATGAATGAATGTATAAATGAATGAATGGGAGCTGGAAAGTGAGAAGCAAGGCCACGAGCGGAGGCGCTGGGCCTGCGATGAAAAGGAAGGCGAGGGGGGGACACTGTGTTTCATGGGGACGCCCTTGCCGTGATCTGCGCTCCCGTCGGGCGCAATGCTCTGCAGGGCCACTCCTTCCTCCCTCTCGTTACTGCAGGTCATCTGTCGGCGGCTTTTTGACGGGCAGCTTTACAGACAGCCATAAAGCAGCACTCACAGCCCAAGTCGTCATACTCTGGGAGGCTCTGTGTACCACATCATTTTCTTCCTTTACTCTGGGTTCCAGTCACTCAGCTCCCCACAGGCCCTGAGCTAAGGGCTCCCCTGGTATGGAATCTGCCTGCAATGCCAGAGACCCTGGTTCGAGTCCTGGTTTGGGAGGATCCCCTGGAGAAGCGATAGTCTACCCACTCCAGTATTCATGGACTCCCCTGGTGGCTCAGCTGGTAAAGGATCCACCTACAATGTGGGAGACCTGGGTTTGATCCGGGATGGGAAGATTCCCTGGAGGAGGGCATGGCAACCCGCTCCAGTATTCTTGCCTGGAGAATCCCATGGACAGAGGAGCCTGGGGTCTTTAGTCCATGGGGATGCAAAGAGTTGGACACGACTGACTGACTAAGTCCAGCACAGCCAGCTCTGAGATGAAAGCTAAAGTGGGCGGGGGGAGCTATGGAGTGGGAGGAGGAGAGGGCATTCTCTGGTTATCAGGGAGAAACTTAACTCACACGAGCTTAATAAAGGAGTTTTAAGATTTTGGTATTTTTGTTTGCTTCCCACTTGGGCCTGCGAAGAGCCCAGGTAGTCAGGTTTTAGGATGGACGGATCCAGGTAGCTGAGTAATGCCACCAGGAGTCATTCTTTGTGCCTCTTGGTTCCACTTTTGTTTGCACTGGATTCATTCCCAAGCAGATTATTCTTTAATATAAAATGCTGCCAGAGTTAGCAAGTAAGAATATAAGACACCTAGATCAATTTTAATTTCGGATAAACAACAAATATATTTTTGAGATTAAGTATATCCCATGCAATATTTGGGACACACTTATACTATAAAGTTATTCATTATTTGTCCCCACGCATCCTCTGGCCATCGCCATCCAGATATCACTGGAGGAGTCGGTTGGCACCCGCGAGGGCTTCCCGTCTCTCTTCTCCGATACAAGGTGAACAGGTAAAAAGGAACTGCGTGTCAAAACAAATCTCTATTTGGTTTTCTTCATCTACGGGACAATTTCTGCAACGTGTCAATCACTTTCTTGCAAAATAGCCCTTCCAACGCACAGCCCACATTTTCTGATGACTCCAGCCTGTCAGTCACTCACTACATCAAAGCCAGATTTCATGCCAAGCAAAGACCAGTTTGTCAATCACTCTGTCTGCCACGCGTCCGCCAGAATCACCTGCCGGCTGCAACTTCCTCCTCTCAGATGGATCCGGCCTGGTTAAGCTTGTTTGTCTCTCCTAACTGAGCTCCTTTTAGGACTGGTAGCCTAGCAACTAATAAGTCATTTTCCACGACAACTGGCCTAAATTTCACAGCTTTCTTGACCATTGCCACTGGTTATAAAAATTGCTTCCCCTCAAGTGGCTAAACAGCCGATGCAAGATTTATTTAATGCTGAGCTGTTCTATCATTTCTAATTATAAGTATTCTCCTACTGTTTAAAAGCAAACGCAGGTTATGTTGTCAAATAGACATAACTTTAAGTAATTATAAAATGTCTTGAAATTTTATTCCAAAGTCTCACATTCTCCATTATTGGTGGCAGTAGCTATCTGAAGAGGCCGATAAGATAAAGTGAAGTGAAGCCGCTCAGCCGTGCCCGACTCTTGGCGACCCCACGGACTGCAGCCCACCAGGCTTCTCCGTCCATGGGATTCTCCAGGCAAGAATGCTGGAGCGGGTTGCCATGTCCTCCTCCAGGGGATCTTTCCGACCCAGGGATCAAACTCGAGTCTCCTGCATGGCAGGCAGGTACTTCACTGCTGAGTCACCCGATCCTAGCAGGTTAAGCGAGGTGAAAGTCGTTCAGTCATGCTGGACTCTCTGCGACCCCATCGACTGTAGCCCACCAGGCTCCTCTGTCCATGGGATTCTCCAGGCAAGAGTAAGGGAGTGGGGTGCCATTTCCTTCTCCAGGTGACCTTCCCAACCCAGGGATCAAACCCAGGTCTCTCGTGTTGCAGGCAGATTCTTCACTGTCTGAGCCACGAGCTTATGTACAGGATATAAGTGCTCTCATCCTGAAGGAACTTAGTTTGGGGAGAGAAGAGGCAGCAAATCCTCAGCCCGTTTACAGAGCACAGGCACTTCCTTGGTGCCCCCTGGTCAGGACCCAGCGCTCTCACCGCCATGAGCCCTGGTTCGATGCTCACTCAAGAAACTAAGACCCTACCCGTCACCCTTCGTGACCAAAAAAAAAAAAGAGAGTTAATGCAGTGTAAATAAGAGAAGACAAGAGAGGTGATAAGAATTTTAAAAGGCATCAAAATACAGTCATGACTGGTATAGAGGACTTTGTTCTTTCTTTGGGGGCTCGATTTCTAATTTCCCTCCCTAGTTTTGGATAAAATCCCCAGTGCCTACAGCAGATGGGGGAGATCATCCCTTTATCTCCTATTCTGGAAGCTGAAGGGTTGGGCCTTGACTCTGCAAACACTCTGCCAGCCACAAGATATATGTTCACCCTGCAGTGTGGAATCTATAGCTGTGAGGACATTTGAATCAACTCACAGTAGCTGCTTCTGTGTCCACAGGCAGTCGTGGTAACTTCTTGAGTAGATTGTTCCTACCGGAAGAAGAATGTGAGGATTCTTGCCTCCTGGCCACTCCTGGATTTCCATGGCTCTAACCAGACCCTCCAAGCACTTTATAATCTGGGGTCTCTCTGATAAACTTCAAAAAAGTTTTTAAAAACTTTCAGAATTATTTTCTGTTGTCTGTAACCTATAACCATGGAATTTTTAATCAGCATAGACATGAGATAAAGAATGCCTTCTCACTCTGAGCAGCAATAGTTTGGGAAGGCTCCTCGGAGAATAAGAATGGTAAGTACTCTTTGCACAAGTAAAGACCAAGGGAGCAGGTGTCCCACACTGAACCCCTGCTTCAGAGAAACAGAAGAAGCCTGGCACACTGAAAACAAATCTTAAATTGATAAAGGAAAAGCTTTGCCACCCTCATCATGTCACCTTAAAGGAATAACACTGAGGCTGGCCAACAGTAGCATTTAATCAAAATGCTGAATGAATGAATGAAAATGGTAAGAAAAGATGGCTTGGTGGATTTTGCTGAACTGGAGACTCCTGGTAGTTTGGTAAGAGATCAGGCTCCAACTTTAGCTCAAGGAACTACTGTAACGGACCTAAAAACTAGCCGCAGCTCTTTCTGATTTCATATCAACTTTCAGCATGTTATAAGCAGGATATACACCAATACACATTAAACGCTAGATCACAGCTCTCCAGGCTCCTGCACAAAGAGCACGCCTGCAGAGTCACTGGTGAGGCATCGCGCCCGGGGTCTTGCCCAAAGGGAAACAGGCTCGATCTGGGAATTTCTCTATACTGAAAGGAACTGGCTATCAAGCTCCCCTTGACTACCACAGGAGAGGCAACTGAGCAGAGAGAGAAAGTGCTCAGGGAGAGAGAGAGGCGATGGTCTGTCCAGCAAGCGGGCAGGAGCCGTCCACGCGTGGTGAGGGGCTGGTGGTCAGCATTTGCAGGGCGTGCCAAGGGATGTTTCCTCAGCTCCACAGCGGCTCTGGACTTGAAGGGGTGTTTCTTAAGCAACGCAGTCAGGGAATCCCCTGTTGTTCATAATCTGTCTTCTAGCATTGCAGAGACGACTGCTCTGGTGTGGGAGCTGGATGACGGAAAATGTAAGCCGAGAGCCAGGATAATTCCGTGAGATACGTCTGGACAGTGGTTTGACCCATTTCATAGTGGGGAGGAGTTAGAAGTTAATGTCTGAACCCACTCCACGTTGCTGCGGTGTAGCAGACTCTTACTACATTCTTTACTGTGCATCAGGCTTTGTTCTGAGGACTTGACATACATCACCTCGGTACATCCTTGCAGCAGCTTGTGAAAGTAGGTGTTGAAGGGTAGGTATTGATCAGAGGAGGAAAACTACTGCTTTGGAGAAGGTATTAGGTCTTATTAGTAAATGTGGAATGTCTGAAGTCACTAAGACCTTGTGGAGAGAAAGACAAAATGGGGGAAAAAAAACTTCACAAAATCTACATTCTAGTAATTACCCAATGGTTTGGGCCTAGGAAAAAGTACCATAGAACGCAGCCCGGAGTCCACCGAGGGTGGTGCTGCTTGGCTCCGCTTCCAGCACCATTGGCCCAGAGCTCTGCCTTTGTGTTAACCGCACTGCACCAACAGCAGAAATATGCAGACGAGGAGTAATAAGACAGCCACCCACGATCTAGTTCTTTCTTCACTGGGCAAAGGTCCACAGGTGTTGGTAAACTCTTGTACAAGAGGAAAAAGAATGACATCACAGACAAAAGACTTAGGAACACTTGGGGGCTCTGAGCTCAAGAGTCTCTGTACGGGAACTGTTGCTTTCCCCGCTTGAGATGGAGCAGGAGCCTGTGGCCTTTGGCCCCTCACCACGTCCTCTGCCTGCTTTTTGTCTGTGGCAAACTTTAGTCAAAAGAATCAGTTTGATCAGAGAAGTGAGAAATGCTGAAACAAGGAAAACAGTCAAAGGAGAGTAAATAACAAGGACGCAGTCCTTAAGCATCGCCAAGGACCTTTACTGCTCCCTCAAGGGCTGTGGGTCACATTCTGAGCCACGTCCTGGGAGCTCTCTTACAGATTCCAGAACACGGTGGAGAAGGTAACTACGTGGTGACAGCAGTTACGAGGACACGAGGGGCCACAAGGCCACAGTCATGAGAACTGACTGCAAAGAAATGGGGACAAATGACCCTGGGCCTGAACACGAGCTGGACCCAAAACAAGCAAGATGATGCTGGTCAGCCCAGCGACGACCGACGTGCAGATGACTGTCAGAGATGATCGCGCTGTTTCTGCGCATAGTATATCACTCACCCCACCCCCATACCCATACTGCCCCCCAGTCCCCGCCCCCCCACTGCCAGGTGATCAGCCTCTGAAAATAGAGCAAGCTTTCCTCTCCACCCACCTGGCCCGTTTGTTGGCTTTTGGGCCACGAGCAGCCGGGCTCCACACATTCCTTTCGGTGACACGCTGACTCGAGTTCAAGTCAAGGCTGATCATAAAACCATCGTGTGTGGCCTGTTCTCCTTGCTGGTGTCAGCGATTAGAATGGGCAAGGCTGAATTCTCCCTGCCTGGGCCTCTACATGAGCCTGGCTGTGGGGCGACATGTGAGCTGATTGTTCTGCTTTCTCTTCCTAGCCAGGGTGATTGGGAGATAGGCAGAACCTACACAAAGGGGAGTCAAGAATGAATATTATCACTCATCTAATTTTATAGATGAAAAAATAAGGCTCAAAAAGATTATATAATTCTCAAAAAAAAAAAAAAGCTAGTAAGCAGTGCAGTCAGGATTTAAAATCAGATCGGCCCGACTCCACAGCTGGAGCTCTTGTTATGCTGTGTGCAAACAACTGCTAGCTCTTTACCAAGTCAAGTTCTTCCCTAGCTGCCCCTCTTGTTTCATGATAATGGAACGCCAGATTTTGGTGGAGCCCATGGTTGCCCAACTTGAGACATTTCCTAACTTCCCTAGCCGCAGGTCGTGGCCAATCGGGTGAATTCTGGTCAGTGGGAAGTGGACAGACATGATCTGTACTACGTTCAGCTTATGCCCACCAAAGAGGGTGCGTGCACGTCTCCCCTTGCCTCTCTGTCCTTTCTTCGTGGCCACAGACGGACAAGCCAAAGATGGATGCCATGTGCTGAGTGCATTGTGACTGTCGTTCTGTTGCTAAGTTGTGTCCGACTCTGTGCTCCCCCATGGACTGCAGCACGCCAGGCTTCCCTGTATTAAATATATATATATAGAAGCATGTACTTCCATTTTGTAAGGCCTCTAAGACTTTGGGCCTCTTTGCTATAGCAGTCTAGGCAGTACCCTAACTGGGGCACAATGCGGTGTCTCCCCAAGGATTGTACCGTTTTTGTATGAGGAACTGCAGTTTCCTATCAAAACTCATTTAATATTTCTCAGTTTGATATAAAAGTATATGATATGTTAAATATAGTAATGCGTAAGTGTTTAGACACTACCTAATTTTTATTTTTGTTGATTTGTTCTTTATGTTATTTTTATGAGGACTTGAGTTAAAGAATCATTTTGAAATATTAGTTTTATCTCTGTCCTTGGTAGACCTAATAGACCAGGGTTCATAACTCATAAACAGGATTTAAAGACCAAGCATCAGCCAACAAATCTGGCCAGCATCTGTTTTTGTAAATAAAGTTTTATTGAAACACAGCAAGGCCTCTGCATCTCGACTATGGCTGCCTTCTGCTACGAGGACAGAACGGAGGAGTCGCAACAGAGACTGTGTGGCCCACCAAGTTTAAACTACCTACTACCTAGGCCTTTCTAGAAAAGTTTTCCTATCCTTGCGATCTATAAAGACTACCAGGATTCTGATGCTTGTTGCGGAAAGCCCAGGTAAGCTCTGGATGTTCCCATTTAGGTGTGACACGCACCTCAACAGGAATTACTGTGGTTGTCCCTAAATGTGAAAATCTATCAGAATTTTCATAACTGGGTGGCTGCTCTAACTTGAGTAGTTTCCTTTGGAAAATATCTTTTGGAGGAATTTGTTATTTTTGAAATTTTTATTTCGTGTGCATGAAGAAAGGAGTAGCGTGAAGCTAGAACTCCAGATGGGAGTGGCTCTCTCTCTCTCTCTCCCAGGCACAACACTGGGCATTGGAATTTCAGATGGAAAAGCCTGATGGATTTTATATAACTGCCACACTCTTTGCTTCTTGCATGTGTGGCATAAAGGAAAACCATGATGTTACCAGATTTTGCCGAAGTTTGTGAGCGCTTGGGGGATGGGTTCGTGACTCCAAACTGCTTCCCCGAGTCGGCACAGATTGGAGTGTCTGAGGGGACATGCGTGAGAAGGGATGTGGTTTGCACTCCCGGGGGCCTGCGGGGCAGGGAGACGGGCGTGTGGGGGAACCACACTTCCCATCGCCTCCACACCTGGACTGTGAAACCAAGAGGACCTGGGGCGGGGAAGGCGAGAGGCAAAGACTGTAAATATTATTCAAATAAAGGAACAACAGAGCGCCGAACATGGTTTCCTTCTTGTCCTTCTGAGATGCAGAGAAGGCAAAGGGACTCGCCATCTTGCGGCTTCCTGGCCCTTGCACCCGGCCGCACCTTTGGAGGTGACCGCACAGGATGCTGCAGTCCCCGGGGCTATTCACCAGCCACTCTGAAGGTGAAGTCCTTCTCCGTGCTCTGTATCAGCAGAGGCCAGCGAGAGCCCTGGTCCCACCCCCTCCTCACTGGGACCCAGGCTGGTGGAGAAGCAGGGGGATAAAGGCGTCAGTTCTTAAAGGACATTGCCCAAGTGGCAGTTGTCACTTTTGCTCATGTGTGATTGGATAAGGCAGGTCCCACGACCGGACCTGACAGTGTCATATTCTTCCAGAGGAGCATCACGCACAGGTCTCTCTACTGGACCCGCTCCCGTGCTGTCGTCTGCTGTCATACTCACATACGGGGCTTTCCCGGCAGCTCAGATGGTAAAGAACCCATCTGCAATGCAGGACAACCGGGTTCCATCCCTGGGTCGGGAAGATGCCCTGGAGAAGGGAAAGGCAACCCACTCCAGGATTCAGGATTCTTGCCTGGAGAATTCCCTGGACAGTGGAGCCTGGCGGGCTACAGTCCATGGGGCCATAAAGAGTCAGACACGACTGAGCGACTAACACTTCTCCATACTCATGTAAGTCAGCGTGTAGTAAAGAAAGCTGACACACAAATCCAAGTTCGTCCTGTCTTCACAAATACCAAGATGGTGACCCAAGATCTGAAATAAGGTTTTACTCTAATTCTCTCTATTTCTAAATGGACACACCTGTTTTCCCAGGTAGTTATGAAAGGTTGAATCAAAAATGTTTACACGTGTTATTACAAAATAAAGACCCCCCCCACCTCAAAGAGGCTAAACCAGGATAGTGTTAGCTGTCTGCATCCCATTCCCTAAATTATGTTCTAGAGGCTTAACAAGAAAGCAACAGTTTGAACCACTGCTCTGTGTAGGCCAGGCACTGGGCTCAACGCTTCGTAGACCTAGTCACACTGACACTTCACAGAAAATCTTATGCGGGATATACTGCTGCCCCAACTTCGTGGAGACCAGGGCTGCAGCTCAGAGAGGTTAAGTGACTTGCCAAGTGCCTCCAGCCGGTATGCAGACGCTCGGTGAGCACTTGATGTTCTGCCCCTAAAGTTTTCTCCCTTGCCTTTCTAGAACATTGGAGGAGATTCCTGCTGCTCCCAGCATGAGCAGAAGAGGGGAAACATACGGAAGAAACTCTGAATGTCCAGAGTGTTGCTCTTATTTGTTCTCATGAGTCCTCCTGCCATAAATGTACTCACAGATTAAAGACACCAGGTCACCCAGACAGAATTAGAGAGGTGCGTTTTCTGGGGAAGGTGGGTGGTAGTACCATGGAAAGCACTCCCAAGCCTACAGTTAACAAGTTTGGGTTTAAAAATAACTTGAGACGCTCATTTCCATTAGCCAACACAATAAAATAGAACTACGCAACCAACTGTACGTACTACGTAAGAGAATAATCGTGTGTGAATAGATAACCCACGGACAGTGCACTTGCGTCTACATGTTTATGCATCTAGATTTGCCTGCCTGGAAATGAGGTTGGCAGGTAAATCTTGGGGGGTGGTGTGTGTGTGTGTGTGAGTGTGTGTGTGTGTGAGTGTGTGTGT
>ML662452.1:2802655-2896489 GCA_007570785.1 Antilocapra americana
GAGCGGGTGAGCGCAGCACGGACCTTGGGGCGTGCGCTGGACGGCGCGGTGGTCCCAGGCAGAGACACTGTCTCTGAGGGATTCTCTTCCGGCCTCCCAGGCCTCCAAACCTCTAAGCCGGAATTCGAATATTTGCCCTGGAAATTCCCCGAGTTCCTTGATTACAGCAGAACTCTCCTCGTGGCAGCCACATACGCCACTCCCTGGCTTACCTCCATCCCTGAGCTTGGCTCAGCCCTGGTCCTCCTCCAGGCATTATTATTATCCAGGGTTTTGCAACTGTGACACGATCACTTGTGGAGCTGACTAACTCTCCCTTCTGGGGGTCTGGTGGGGCTCTCCTGGGCCTCATGGATCTTTAGCAGCATTAGAGCCTCTCCCCTCTGGAGCAGGGGCATCTGTCTTCCCAGGGTGACAACCAAAGATGCTTAGTCGTGTCCAACTCTGCAACCCCATGCACTGTAGCCCCCAGGCTCCTCTGTCCATGGGATTTCCAGGCAAGAATACTGGAGTGGGTTGCCTTTTCCTCCTCCAGGGGATCTTCACGACCCAGGGATCGAACCTGCAGCTCTTGCATCTCCTGCATTGGCAGGCAGATTCTTTACCACTAGCGCCACCTGGGAAGCCAAAGACGTCTCCAGACATTGCCAAATGTCCCTGTACTGTGAGTCTGGCTTCATTCTGTGAGCTCCGCTAGCCCGTGAGCTGCATTCCCGCAGGGAGCCTGCCACCACGTCCAGAGCTTGGTCTTAGAAGTGGACGTGGGTTCGCCCGGATCCGGCGGGCTCCCAGGGAGCAGCTGGGTGGCTGAGGACAGAGCACTCGGACATTTGCAGTTTGGAAAGGAAGAATAACTTTGCTTCGCTGAGTGACCTAGAAAGACTCCTCCCTTTATGTGAAATGAGATTCTCACAGAGCACAGCCCTGCAGCCCGATATGTGAAATGGCCCATTAGAGAACGCGGCGGTGCTCTCTTTCTGGGATTTCCAGAAAGAAGCCGTGAGTCTTGATCCCCCGCCCCGCCACCAAGGTCCGGCTTAACACCGAGGCACTGGAGTGAGACCGGCATAGCCCAGAGATTCATTTCTCCCCAGTTTCCCTGAGTACGGCCTTAGAAATATAATTTTTTTGAAAAATGACCTAAAGCTTTCCTAAAATCCTCAGGAATGACACCTGCGGGGAGCATCTGAAAGACTTCACATTCATTAGCTAAACCTTCCTGTTAGGTTTTCTTCCCAGAAATGCATCTGACAGTTAATGAAGTAGAAAAGATGGAAGTCAGAGAAAAAAATAACATTCTGTCAGATTCCGGAGCTAGAACCGGGAGCTGGAAAAGCGGGAGCCTGGAGAGACATCGATGGATCAGCCCCACACCGCGTGTTTTATCGCCGGCTACGCCGCCTCGGATCAGAGCCGCTGCAAAGTTCGGTGCCTGCCTGGCTCTCTCTTCAGATCCGAAGACCGTCCGTAAGTCATGGAACCTGGATAAGGTGCTTGTCAGGGCAAAAGCAGCAGGGATACGGGGCTGACTGGCAGATATGTGAAACAGTGATCAGAGAAAAGAAAGAAAAAGGAGAGACATGTTCAAAAATATTTGGACTGCTTTAGACACCTTTCCCCATTTCCATCGGATTGCAATTTAGCCCAAACCTTGCTTGAATGCTCAGAAGGTAAAACCAGCTTGCAGGCAGTCGAGTGAGCAGACTTTCTCTGAAAACACTCAGTTTTAAATGACCTCATGGGATGTTATTCATTTCCTGTCTCCTTCTCATCTGCCCAGTGCCCTCTGTGGGTTCAGAAAAGGGCTGGGGGTGAAGGAAAAGGGGTGGCATGCTGGGGTACACCCCTGCAGTTGCCAAAAGTATTATTTGGTGAATTCAGCTCAGTCCAGCCTTCCTGGAGTTGGGCAAACCTGTTTTCTTCCCTGTGATGTATCACTTAGAAACACCAACTGCAAGGGTTTCTTGTGTTCTCACAGAAAAGGGAAGGAAACAGCTGGTAAATGTTTCACAGATGGCAAAGCTCTTGGCACCTCTCTCAAGAGAGGGCCACCCATGCAGATGGCTCATTATTTTAACATTTGGATTTTCATCTTATTAAAACATCTTTTTTTCCCTGGTTTTATTTAGCATCATAAATTCTCTTACACTTTAGCAAGCAACTAAGCGATATGAGGACGCGCAATCTAAGGAACATCCTTTGGCTAAGACATAGATTGGTAACATCATTATTCCCAGCTCTGATCTCAACATGATGGGTTTCAATCTGATTAAAAATTCCAATGAAAGGGAAAGCTCAGAGTAGTGAATTTATCAAGCAAAAGTCCATGAAGTCCATATAGTAGCTGAATTATTCAGCAGAACGATAAACCGAGTGAAATTGGGGGAAATAGTTTTATTCAATGCATAAAATCCCTATTACTATGCAATATGCATATATAAAAATAGACAAATGCACGCTGGGTATAGATTCACAAACACACCCTTTCTACATATGTAGAGAGGCTTCTGTACAACAGCTAGAATTTAAACCAAGCAATGCCAGTTCCTGGTAGAGCAGATAGGAAAGGGGCAAGATTTCAAAGGATAGTTCTTTGCCCACTCGGACTTCAGCAAGACCTAACCTGCGCCTTCTGTCCCAGCAGCTCCATCTAAGCAGAGAGCAGAAGGCTGCTGTGCGCCTGCCTGGGAAGAACCGACACCCTCTCACGGCCCTAACTGCCGGGAAAGCAGGCCTCGGCATGCTCCTTTCCAGATACTGCTCCCAAGGGCTGGCAAAAGTCGTGGTCACCCCAGGGTCCCTAACTATCGCACTGGGCTGTGGGAACTGTTGAAGCTGCAAACGCAATTGACAAAGCAATGTAATGAGAGCCGACCAATCTCTTTAATGCGGTGGGATGCTGGCCTAAATACAGGATCCGTCACGAGCTCTCGCAAATGGGCCTTACGGAGCAGGTCTGTGTGTGCCACGCTGTAAATGTTATTAGCAATGGTACACAATGCACATTATGGATCCACGGAGCTCAGAGCCGCCTCACTTTTGGGGGTCAAATCTAAATCCCTGAGATGCTGAGAAAATGTTAATAGTTGCCAGCACCAAGAATGCATCAATGGAGAATATACGTAGGTATCATAAATGGAGGCTCTGCTCATCAACCTGAATCACCTCTGGTACCTCTAGCCGGGGCATTAGCTCACGTGATGTATTCTGCGAGCTGCTGGCTCGTCCATCAGATGGAGAGCAAGGTGGTAGGTGCAGAGAGTATAGTTTCACCAACAGGAACTGTGAGGAGTGGTGCTGATGAGGCAGGTCCAGAAAGCAAGGAGTTGTAGAGAAACAAGAGAGAAATTTCCTACCATCATTTCTCTGTAGGTGGATGCTTCTTGGGCGCCGCGTTGCCTCATGGTTTATGGCATCTGTAACACAAACTGTATTCACACGAGTATACAGTCTTTGTGTAGAGCCTCCAGCTAGTAAATGTTACCCTCGTTTTTAGGCTCACCCACTCTGGCTTCCCTGGCCGCTCAGAAGGTAAAGAATCTGCCTGCAGTGTGGGAGACCCGGGTTCACCCCTGGGTCATAAAGATCCCTGGAGAAGGGAATGGCTACCCACTCTAGTCTTCTCGCCTGGAGAATCCCATGGATGGAGGAGCCTGGCAGGCCGCGGTCCGTGGGCAGCACAGAGGCGGGCGCGACTGAGTGGCTAACACTTTCATTGTGATCACTCCAAGGCTGCAGTTCCCAGGAGGGGAGCCCCAGGCCAGCAGCACCAGTACCACCCGGACCCACTCAGACCTCCTGAATCAGAGACTCTGCAGGAGGGTCTGGGTGGCCTGTGTTTTAACAAGCCCTCCAGGTGATCCTGACGCCTGTGCAAGTTTGAGAACCATCGCTCTAAGGCATAATAGCTTGTCACTCCACCAGTGCCCGAGAATCTTTTGGGTGACAGACATCAAGTCTGATTCTGGTAAAATCCTGGCAGCAGAATACATTTGTCTGTTTAACTGCATGCAAAACGCTTGTCAAGAAGGATTCAGGGAGTTCTTTTTGCGAAGGAGGGCTTCTTCTCTCCTGCCTGCGCTCCATCCATCTCTTTGGAGACTGTATAGGCTTTCAGTCCAAACTCCCATCTTACAAGCCACTTTAAAGACTCCTCCACCCCTGCCCTTTTCACCTGATACTGGCACATAAGACAGAGGAACCCTGAACCTGGTTTTCCGAGTCTAGCTGGAAAGACTGACGGATCTCATTACATTTGTCACAGGGTCTAAAAAAATCCACGTGGGAGAAAATAATCCCACTTGGTAAAAACATCTCACTGTGCCTTTGAGTGGGGATGGAGGAGCAGGAAGAGTATCATCCCTGGGAAACTGCAAGGCACATGGCCTGTGTCTGCTGAGGTGTGATGACGATACTGCACAGGGATGGAATTTATGTACATCTGTGAAATGGCATAAGAATCAAAGGAGAGCTGAATCTCCTGCGGTGCAGATGAGCTTCTTAAAATCACCCCCATCTGAGTGCACCTCCTCCTCCTCAAGCACATGGAAAACCGTTTGAATGATGCCTGTTATTCAGTTGCATTGTGTGCTCCGAAAGCCATTTAATGAAGGCAGACAGGCTTCCAGAGGTGCATTCTTTGACTAACGCAGATACTCCTGGAAAAATCTTTCCCCAACACTGAAGGCAAGATTTACTGAGTGAGTGGAAGAAGGAGTGCTATTAGAATGTCTTGTTTCACTCAATCAAATCGAATGGGAGTGACCTTGGGTTCAACTTGATCTATTCTGGGTGAACCTTACTCTATGCGATGTATGTACTGAAAAGCTGCAAGTCAATCAAATTTTACCAAATCAAACCGTCTTTCCATTGACTTCTGTTACATTGTCGAAGTTGCTTTCTCTTTCTGATTGATCCCAATTAGCAGTGGCTACCAGCTACAACCTTTCTGCTAAATAGTTAATAATCTGTAATCTGACACATCATTTCTTTGAGGGGGGCCACTCCTATCTCAAGAACATTTCATGAATATTTAGGAAAGTTATAGGCACTGTTTGTACAGGATACACACACACACACACATACATATATATATATATATATACACACATACATAGAGAGGGGGCTTCCCAGGAGGTGCTAGTGGTAAAGAACCCACCTGCCAATGCGGGAGATTTGGTCCCTGGGTTGGGAAGTTCCCTTGGAGGAGGAAATGTCAACCCTCTCCAGTATTCCTGGCTGGAGAATCCCCTGGACAGAGGAGCCCGGCGGGCTGTGGCGCATAGGGTAGCAGGGAGCCGGACAGGCCTGAAGTGACTCAGCCCGCACACACGCGTAAAGGAAGCGTCCTCAAGGAGGAGTCGGAAGGAGAAAGCGCTGCAGGAGCCGCCTGGTCCAGCGCTTACAGACGCAGAAGCTGAGGCCAGCCCGAGAGGCGTGCTTTCATTCGGAGCGGATGCCGGTCGCCGTCCGCTGGAGCTGCAGCGGCAGCGCATCCTGGGTGGCTTAACTGACAGAAGTCGACTTCCTCACACTTCTAGAGGCTGGAGGTCTGAAACCAGGGTGCCAGTCTGCTGGGGTTCTGCTGGAAGTTCTCTTTGTGACTTGCAGACAGCTGCCTTCGGTGCCCCTGGATAGGGCAGGCAGGGTCAGAGAATTATAAGGTCACGGCCCTTGGGACTGACGCTTCACCCTTATTGTCTTATTTAGCCTTATTTAGATCCTAAAGACCCTCTTTCTTCAGATACAGTCACATTTGGGGTTAGGGTTCAGTATGTAACTTTTAAGAGGATATATTTCAACTCCTAAGCAATGCTCAGTAAGTAATAACTGGGTGTCCACAAATGAGAATATGACTTTACCAGCATAGTCAGAAAGAGAACCGGTCATTCCGGTATTTGTTCTCTTGAGCAAACCACACAGCTGAGAATTCCTAAGAAAACTTGTTTCCAACAATACTCTTCAGAGCCCCTGTAAATTCACGTGCTGTCCTCATTCCTCATCTGCCTGCTGACGCCCCTTACTACGTGCTCATCTCTAAAGAGGGAGTGCCTCAGAATGCCTCGTAGCTGGGTGATCTCACTGCTCTTCTCCTTTAGACTTTTTTTTTCCCTTCAATTTTTTCCTTCTGTTTTACTGGGAGTTCATCCTCCTGCAGGGGTCCTCACTTTTCTTAGCCAGCTGTGAGGAGCTTCAGAGCTCAAGAAATATGTCTTGATTGATAGATCTTTCCAGAAGGCATTCAGGACTGAGGAACATAGAAAATAATAGACTGAATCAGATGAAAATCTTCAGTTCGCCAGTAACCGTAACCACGTCACAACAGACACGGGTAACAGCTGACGAAGGGGGCAGTGACCTCACGCAGCTGGAGCTCCAGGGACCGCAGGAGAAGCGTGATCCGGAGCCCAGCCTCTTTCAGCTCTGTCTCCTCGGTGTCTCCCCCGCTCTCGGGCAAGCTCTCCCCCGTGGTGGTGCAAGGTGTGTCTGTGGAGTCTGGGGCTTCATGCTTACTTACTTCTATCCAACGGAGGTGAAAGGTTGACCTCAAGATTAACTACTGAGATAACCCAAAATCCCAGGTTTGAATTTTATTGGCCTTACTCAGCCTGATTTGAGTCACAGGCCCCTCTCTTAACCCGTCCATATGGCGAGGAAGAGTGTCCTGTTGCCTTAAAATTTGAGTCAGGGGCCAACACACTCGTTCTGCGAAGGTCAGATAGTCAATACTTCGGGCTGAAGGCCATGCTGTCTTTGTCACAACCAGTCAATGGCCATGGCAGCCTGAAAGCAGCCAAAGCGGCACAAAGATGAAGGCAGGAGTCCGTACCAGGGCGGCGGGCCACAGTGCTGACGGTCCCGGCTTCAGGGAATCAGGCTCTAACACTGGACAGACTCCTTGTATTAAGTCCCACCTGGCCAACGGGATGGCTAGTGTAACCCTGATAAATCTTGGATTCCAGATGGCCTAGTTCCTTTACAGAGGCTTATTCAAAGAGGTGCAGTCTAGCCACCGACTAGTGATTTTTTAAAAAATTCCAGCCTTTTCTGAGGTCTCCCGCCAAAATATTATAGGGCATTCAAGACATAAGTCAGAACAACAGTTCTCAAGACCTGTTTATTTACTCTCCCATTCTGCTGTACACCAGAACGTCCCATCTGACAAAGCCCCAGACTCACGGGCATCACCAGCTGTGCATCTCTCGTCCTTTCCTCTGAGTTCCAGGCCTGTGTGGTCAGGACAGCATCTGTCTGTCCTTTTCTGTCTGTCTCTCTCTCAGTCTTCCCCCCTTTCCCTTTATCTACAGCTTCTTCTGTCTGCCCTTTTCTCAGTTCTGAATCACAAAGTATCTTGGACTTGGCTGTCAAAGATTCCTAAGACTGGGTGGTGGGCAGAGAAGGATGTGTGACGACATCTCGCTCTTGTCAGACTTGCAAGTACTGTCCCAGGCTTCGGGACAGTTGGTGGCGGGCCCTTGGGAAGGTTTGCATTGTCTTTGTTCCGTTGCTAAGTCTTGTCCAACTCTTTGTAACCCATGGACTGTAGCCCACCAGGCTCCTCTGTCTATGGAATTTTTCCGGCAAGAATACTGAAGTGGGTTGCCATCTCATTCTCAAGGGGATTTTCCTGAACCAGGGATCGAACCCTTGTCTTCTGCGTTGGCAGGCAGATTCTCCACCACTGAGCCACCAGGGAAGTCCTGGGAAAGGTTAGGGTAACAAAAAAGAATGGAAAGTAGGACTGCATTTCAATTTGAAAAGTTAAATTAAACAAAGTAAAATGAAGAAATATGAAAAAGTGATAACATTCACTGTATTTGGGAGACAATCATTGGCCCTTTATTTTCTATACATTTGAAGTAGTTCATGTTTAAATATTCAAATAATGAAATCAAAAGGTTGAAGCAAATGGTGTCTGTGAGAATGCTTTCTTAGCTTAAGATGCAGTAGACTCATCTCGAACTGAAGCAGCACGCAGGTTACCTGGAGGTCGTGTTAAGACACGGGATCCTTAGTACCACCCTAGAATTTCTCATTCAGTCTGACTGGGGTGGGCCATGAGACTTTGCCTTCCTAACAAGTTCCCAAATCCTGCTGATGCTGCCGGTTCTGTGGACCACAGTTTGAAAAGTATTAAGTGAAAGTTACTCAGTCGTGTCCAAATCTTTGAGACCCCAGCAATTCTCCAAGCCAGAATACTGGAGTGGGTAGCCTTCCCTCCTCCAGGGGATCTTCCCAACCCAGGGATCAAACCCAGGTCTCCCACACTGCAGGAAGATTCTTGACCATCTGAGCCACCAGGGAAGCCAGAAAAGTGTTCAGGTAGAGAGTAAACTCCACAAGGGCAAGGATCATGAGTGTCTTGTCACGTTCTTAGAATCTAACTTGACTCCTGACACTTGGGAAACGTTCAACACGCATTTCTGGGTGTGAATGACACCGATGGGCTCCCTAACATGGGAAAAGCAGACACTGTAGCAACTTAATCTGCTTGTTCTACCCTCTGGTGAGCAGAAAGGATTCTCTTCCTTACCTTCAGAACAGGACAAGTGGGTTTGATTGAGAAAAACTGAGGTTCCTGGGGGTGAGAGGAGGGGGAAGTCCAGGCAGGGAAGTAACTGTCTTTTTAGGTAAGTGAGAGAGTAGCTGAAGGGACTGGGGAGCGAGGTCCCGAGCATCCCCTTTGGCCTTCTCCCTCCTTGCAGACAGAGGTCACAGCCTCAGGTGAGAGTTTCAGCGCCTGAGTCTCTAGAAGCCTTATTCTTCCCAATCCCTACCCCCACCTCGCCCCTCACTGCAGCTTCCAGGGCCTTCCTCAATTCCTCCAGTCCTCTGGGGAGAGCTGCCGGGCTCTCACGGGACCTCCACGCTTCCTGTTTTCTTCGCTTTCGCCTGTTTCCTCCCCCCGTTTAACCTGAACATCTCAGCTCAACAGCATGGCCTCCAGAAAGCCTTCCTTCGCCTCTTGAACTGAGTCAGAGATGCCAACCACACTTTCATGTAGAAAGCGTTCCTTTCTTCAGAGCCCTTCACAGTTTGCAATGCTGTTTCCTTTTTCATAACTAATGTTCAGCTTCCCAATTTGACTCTAAGCTTAATGAGGGCTCAACCCTCATTTGTCTCGTATTCCCCAGCTCATAGGCTGGTATCTGTAGGGCATACCATGATTTTTTAAAACACTGCCCTATCTTGTGCTCAATAAGTACTTTGTTTGTTTGTGTAAAGACTGTGAGAGCATGCTCGTTCGTTTATTTATTTCTTGGCTGTGTCACACGGCTTTCAGGTCTGAGTTCTCCTACCAGAGACTGAAGCTGGCCTTTGGCACTGAAAGCATCAAATTCTAACCACTGGAGCCCCAGGGAAATCCCAATAAATACTTGTTTCTTTAAAATGTAATATATTTTTCCAGTTTTATTGAGATATAATCGATGTATGATACTCTGTTACTTTTAGGTGAACAACATGATGATTCAATACGTGTAGATGTTGCAAAAGGATCACTGAGTAAGTTTAGTTAACATCCATCGCTTCACACAATTAAAATTATTTTTCTTATGATGAGAACTTTTAGGATCTTACTCTCTTGATAAATAATTGTTGAATGAGTAAATGAGATGTGAATAGCGTACCTTTCCCCATCCAGCCTATATTATCATTGCATAAGTGAGATAGCCAAATACAGGCACCATCTTTATTTCTGTGCCCTTCCTTCCTTCTAGTCCTGTTTCAATTCTGGAGTGTGCTGTTAGCATCTGAAGCCTGATGTGTTAGTTGCTCAGTCGTGTCTGACTCTTTGCAGCCCCATGGACTGTAGCCTGCCAGGCTCCTCCATCCATGGAATTTTCCAGGCAAGAATACTAGAGTGCATAGCCATTCCCTTCTCCAGGGGATCTTCCTGACCCACGGATGGAACCCAGTTGTCCTGCATCGCAGGCAGATTCTTTACCGTCTGAGCCACCACCATCTGAAGTGCCTGCTCCTGTTTTAGGAATCTCTGATGCCTTTCCCCTTCTGCCCCCAACTTCAGAAGCTGAGAATGATAGCCTGGAGTAGAGTCAGCTTTCCACAGGAGAAGGAGGAGCGAGAAGTAGTAGCACCAGAGGTTCTGGAAGAGGAGGCTAGGGTGAGATCCTTGTGGAAATCTCCAACTCAAAGGGAGGAAGGCAGACCCTGGGGGCATTAACCAGACAGAGTGAAGCGCTCAGAGCAGCTGGGGCTTTTTGTTGTTATGAAAATACTGGTTTGCTCAGGTTTCCTCTTGAAGGGGAACCTTTACCTTGGCTTGAGGAAACATTTCTATCGTGCCACTTAAGCCACAAAGGCTCTTGTGTAGAGCTGTGGGTTGAAAGATTTGGACTGTCTGATCACAGCTTGTCACCTGTAAGCCCGTTTGTTTGTTTGTTTTAATCATTGCCCAGTTTATGAATCATTGTCTCTACTTGCTTTAGAAATACTTATTCTCTGCTCTTCCTTTTCGAGATTCAACTTGTGCTGGCTTTTTGTACATCCTTTTAGTTTTTTATCTGCTTAAGGAAAAGGACACGTGTTCTTTGTAAACAACTATAAACATATGAAGTAGAAACTAAAAACTGTTTCTGTAATTCACCTTTCAGGGATAACCAGTTTTTCCTCTATATCCTTCTACAGTGTTAAGGCAGATACAAAACTCTTAGTAGTAGTAGTATTTTTATAACAAATGTCACAATGCCAAACACATTCTTTGGAAATTAACTTTTTTTTTCATCATTACACCCGTATTTGCCATTTCATGTCTAGTCTGGCTAACAGAAATCACTTATTCTGATCTATGTTGTGCCAGACAGTATTAGATACTTATCCCAGAAAAGGCAGTGACATTGTTTTTAAATATTTCACTTTAATATGAAATGATGATGAATGTCTTTGAACATATAGCTTTGTTCACCCAAGAGACCTGTCCACATTCTCTTCTCTCCGTAAAGAAATGTGCCTGCTGAGTACCAGCCAAAGTCACAGCCAAACGAAATTCTTTAATAATTACCACTGGTTCTTTGGACTTTTGTTGTTGTTTAGTCACTAAGTCACGTCCGACTTAGTTGAGTATAGCCAAGTATTTGAGTATAGCTGACAGTACCAATAACTTTAAAATAATGCAGTATGACACAAAAAATCAAACGAAAAAACAACACAATAAGATCAGACCCATCTAGAAATAGGTCCAAATTAAAAAAAAAAAAAAAAATCTGGGCTTCCCTGGTGGTCCAGTGGTAAAGAACCTGTCTGTCAATGCAGGAGACACGGGTTCAATTCCTTGTCCAGGAGGATTCCACATGCTAAGCAACCCAGCCCACGCTTGGTTTGAGCCTGTGCTCTAAACCCAGGATTGGCAGCTACTGGGCCCAAGCATTGCGACTGCTGGAGTCCCGAGCCCAGAACCCGCGCCCCGAAATGAGGGAGGTCACCACAGCAGGAGGCCCCAGTACTGCAACGGGAAGCAGCCCGTGCTCGCTGCAGTTAGAGAACACCCCACCCAGCATCGAAAACCCAGCACAGCCTCAAATAAAAACAAGTATATAAAATTATTTTTAAAAAATCGAAGTAAGTATTACAAAAAGAAAGGAAAATAGAACACTACTTCGCAAGTGATAGTAGAATGATTAAATGGCAATCTGGATAAAAAAATCATTCATTCATTCACTTTTTCATCCAGCGTTCAGTTTACTTCTAAAAAGTACCATGTATATTCCAAACATGGTGATGAAATGCACAAAAGAGGTCTTGGCTCTTATGGGTCAATGTTTAATTAAGGAATAAGCAAATAAAGCAAATAAAAAAAAAAAAGAAAGGAAATATTGGCCACAGCAAGCTGACACCATGCAAGGAATATTAAGGGGAAGAGTTTTCCAAAAGGAGAAATGGCTGGAGTGAAATCTTTGCGAGGAAACAGCATGTTGATGCAGCAGGGCGGGAGCCTTGTGCGCTCCGAGGAAAGTAGTACAGGAGGGTCGGGGGCGGGGCGGGGTAGTTCACACGCAGCTGGAGGGGAAGGCGGTGATTTATTACGTGGTATGAGAAGCCACGGGGAGATTTGATTGGGGAGTGAGAAAACAACGCAAAGCCATTGTAGGTCTTAGAAAGGATCATTCTCGTCCTGGGTTGGAATGACCTGGAGCAAGACCGGAGGTCAAAGAGTAGGCGAGTAGTGATGTCCAGGTTCAAGAGCTGCCATCAAGAGCAAGTAGCTGGACAAAACCATGCACTACGGCTCCGAGTCTCAGAAACAAATGTCCAGTGGGCTGGAAGGGCCAGTCAACAGGCAGACTCAAACCAGGCAGGCGAGAGAGACCAGAAGACCAAGACAAAGCCAAGAGCCACCATCCAAAGAATCTGGAGAGGATGGGGCCCTCTGGGTGGCTGAGTCACCGAGGGTCAAAGTAACGCAGAGAGCGCCCAGTGGGATATTGACCTAACAGAGGTCTCTGACCTTCACAAGCCTCTGTCTCCGGGCAGAGACCCTTGAGGTCGGCTCCACCTCTACAACAAATCTCTCTAGGCTTAAAGAAACAAGCCAGGGCTTCATGGTGATCTCTGCCTCTTTTAGACAGGAAATAATATTCATAAATCTGGGCTATCTCTGCTTTCTGGTCAGACGGAAGGTCAGTGCTGGGGTTACATCTTCCGAAGTCTTGCCGGGTCAACCTCCCTCGCTGTTTACAAGTGGTGGCCGGTGTCTGTGCTTTGCTGGCTCAGCTGACCAGGCCCTCAACCATAAACCTCGCACCTGGGGATTTGAATGGACGACTCAAAGAGAGTCAGGACTGCCGAGTGTCAGAACTGCCCCTCTCTAACAGAGTGTTTCTGACGTGGCATCCCGCTTCTGAACAGTCGGCCTCCGGAAATAGGAGCACAAACATACGAGACACTTGTGCAGAGATGGCCAAAAAACAGTTTTGAATGTTTTTTCCTCAGTCTTGTATACAACACTTGGGTTCCCTGGTGGCTCAGATGGTAAAGGATCTGCCTGCAACGCAGGAGACCCAGGTTCAATCCCTGGGCTGGGAAGATCTCTTGGAGGAGGGCATGGCTACCCACTCCAATATTCTTGCCTGAAGAATCCGATGGACAGAGGAGCCTGGTGGCCTAGAGTCCATGGGGATGCAAAGTGTCGGACACGACTGAGTGACTAACATCAGTTTCACAGTGTAAAAGTATATACTTCCGTCTATGTGTGTCAACTTAGGTGTGTGCAGAGGAAAGCTCCAGAAGCACATGTTTAAATTTCATATTTTGCTTTATAAGTTTGTATTAGGTTGAATTATGTGAAATGGTCAGGTTTTGTAGGTGAAAAATGACTCAAGATTAGCAATTTCATATAGCTAATTCTAAAATGGTTTGAAATTTTGGAGACAGGGCACAGAGGTTGCCAAAATAATGGACTCTGAAACCAGGCAGAATCCTGGGCTAGTTCTGCTTTTTCCTGTTGATCTAACCTTGGGCAAACAGTATTCCATCTCTGTGCCTCAATTTTCTCGTTTGAAAAATGGGGATAATAAAAATACTTAGCTCAGAGGGCTGTTACATGGGTTGAATGAGTTACATGCAGAGTATTTAACTGTACCAGTACAAGCCTTCAGTAAACAGCAGCTATTACTTTTTCAAAGCGGCTATTACCTTTGAAATTAAGGAAAATTTTTCTCAAAGAAAAGGATTTGTTTAGAGTTCCTCAGAAAGCTCTGTCCCTCTAGCTGAGAGAGAAAAGTCTAGGCGAGTCCTCTTCTGGTAACTGTCCACGGTCCAAGACCTTGACCTTGACCCCCGGCAGCACTGGGTGACCGAATGACGAGGGACGCAAAGCGGCTTCACCACCCTTAATGAAACCCCCACACTCCTGACTCCCTGGCTTTTCTCAGGTGGGTTTCTCCTCCTGCTCTGTGTGCTATTTATATGGTCTCTCTCTGCTCTTTTAAGTATGTCATCAACGTTTATGTAAGATCATTCACCTTTCCCCCCCTTTTCCTTCTTTGTGAGTTGCCCTAAATATAACCACGGAAACAAAACAATAAAACCACAAACAAAGGCGCCCGGGCCAGGTCAGCAGAACCCTCCACAGGACTTGAGTCAACGGCTATTTCTTGTCCTCACGTTTTATAAAACGAGTCCACGGCTCTCACAATAGCAAGGGAGGGGACTCTGAGCAAATGGTATGAGTTCCTGTAAAAGGAAATTAAAAGTGATGCAGAGGTTTGCACTTAACTGGCTGCATTAGGCAAGGATGTTCAGGAACGAAGTTGCCTGGGTGGTTTCCAGTCGGAATGCACAGGTTCTGAATCTGCAATGACTCACTTGCACACAAAAGAATTGTTCTCCTGGCTAATTGCTTCATCAGTCAGCCATTCTCCTTTTTTTCCCCTTAAAAAGGAACAACAGGACTATAGTTTTGGGATTGGGAACTGGGTGGGGTGGAAAGGTAATCAGAGATGTTTGGGAATAAGTGTACAATTGAAAAATGGAAATGGGTAATGATGTTTGAAGCACTAAAATTTGGGTGTTTTATTTAGGATAACTGAAAATGATAACAATAAAACTATTTACCAAGTGCCTACTATGTGCCAAACACTGTCGGTGGCAAGAATTTATAATTTATAGTTTTGTAAACAAAACAGTCAGAGCCCTACCCACATGGCATTAAATTCTTGTGGGAGAAGAAAAACAAATAAGTGAGTAATTATGATAACCTCAAATTCTGGAAATTCTATAGAGGAAACAGAATTTCTTAGGGGCCAGGGGACTGGTACAATAGAGGCCAGCTTGAGTTCAGGGAAGAGCTGAGACCTGAAGGGCGAGCCAGCCTGAGGATGCCGGGGGAGGGGTAGTCCAGGCAGAGTGACAAGCTTGCCACCTCCCTGGGCGCTCAAAGCCTTGAGCTGGAGAAACAGGAAGGGGGCAGGGGGCTAACGCCGCTGTTACGTAACTTCCTAGGGGCGTACTGATTCTCAGAGCCAGAAAGGAACTGTAAGAAAACCGTGACCCTCCCCTCTCCCCAGAATTGCTTGCCCCGGATTACCCGAGTCTTAGGTAGCAAAGGCCCAGGAGAACCTCAATCATCTGAATTGCTGCCAGGGGACCTCGCTTCTGGGCTGTCAGCGGGGCGCACGCGGCACGCTACTCACACGGGCTGACAGCTTGCGTCCAGTCGTGTCTGCAGCGCGTCTCTGGTCTGCTAGCTTCGGAGTAACTTGGGGGGCAAGGCCTGACCCCAGCTCCTCTTCATTTCCGGCCTTCAGCGTGTCCTTGTTTTTCTGGAGCCTCATGTGGAGAGCCTCGCTGGCCTGCCGTGACCTTTACACAGGTCACCGGACAGTGTTTAGACCAGGACTTGGCGCAGAGAAAGCACGCAAAATGCTATCATTACTATTATCGTCTTCATTATTTTGTCAATATCTTCTCTGCGTCTATATTAATAGTCTCCATTCCAGCAGATTGTATTGTGCATCGTTTTACATTTCATCTACCAATATTAGAAGGGGTTATGGCTTAACAAATGCCTTATGATTGAAACACTTGCTCATTTATCACCATACCAGCTATATGTCAAGGCTGGTACTAGGTCTGGGTAAAGCCAAACATTTAAAAGCAATAATGGATCAATTGAGTCATGCTCATTGTCTGAGTTAAGGGACCGAGTCCTAGATCGGTGATGTATTGTTCATAACTATGTGACACCAGCAGGAGACATAATGGCTCAGGATTTCAGGATTCACATCTGAACAATGGGGATGATACTAGCTATCGAAGGAAGTGAAGTGTTCGTGGCTCAGCTATGTATGACTCTTTTCGACCCCATGGGCTGTAGCCTGCTAGGTTCCTCTGTCCATGGAATTCTCCAGGCAGGAATACTGGGGAGGATGGCCATTCCCTTCTCCAGGGGACCTTCCTGACTGAGGGACTGAACCCAACTCTCCTGCCTTGCAGGCAGATTCTTTACCATCTGAGCCACCAGAGAAGCTGCTTTGATCTGCATTAAATGGTGTGGTACCTGGGGGATTCCAGAATCTGGACTGTAATCACAGCTCTAGCTACCCAGTCATATTGGCCTCAGCCTTCACAAAGCAATAATCTAGGGGGTAGAAACAGCAGGCAAGCAATTTGAAGGGGTGCATTGCAAGTAGAGTATAGTAGGGTGCTCATTCCACTCCTCCAGAAAAGACCTCATAGGCTCTGCAGCTGGTTCTGAATGTATGGTGAGGGATTTTCTGCATGGATGGGATGACGCGCTCCAGATGGCACTCATCGTGGGCCAAGGCGTGGAAGCTTGAAACAAGGCGTCTTATTGGGGGAGAGGCGGAGTAACCTGAAACGGCTGTTCTGTGCATTGGAGGGTGCGGTGACGGATGCTGAGAAGTAAGGCGGAAGGCTGTCCTTCCCCCTAAGAAACGTGTGCTCCTTAGGCTCACGGTCCCCAAACCATCCTGCAGCCGCCTCTAGGTCACTGTCTGAAAAGACCTTCAGCCTTACGCAAGCCCTTTTTCTTTTCTTCCAACAGCTGAGATTGATGCTGCGTCAAACACTGAATATATGGATGTCTTTGTGGCTCTCAGATGTCAGATGACAAAGCACCACGCAAGCTTTGATTTTCATACCGACCCAGGGAGCCCTGGCTTCGGCCAGGGCCCCTCCTCGCCCCGTCAGTGACATGGTGACATTCAAGTGCCTTAAGTAATTGTTTTAGGGCTGAAATACTATTTTGAGAAAAATCTCAAGAAAATGCAACAGTGTTTGCCGCCATAGCAGAAGGCACAATAATGTGTTTGGAAAGTAAACTGGAGAAGCTTATCCTCAGGTATGGAAAGGACAGCTCATCAGGGTTACCACAATTACCCAGGCATGTCAGGATAAAATGGGAGCAACAGAACCTTCCCGAAAGGGAAGGGGAAGATGAGAACCATGTCCTCCCCACGACATGGTCGCCATTCGGCTGGCAGGACCCGGGATCCACGAGCGACACCCTTCTTGAATTTAATGATCTAATTTAAGGGCTGACAACATACTGTTTTTCCAAGGGGCTAGAAATGGCCCTCCCTTTTCCTCAACCAAAGTAATTATTCCCCCAACTTGAAGCAACAGTAGTGAAAGCACTTCTTGTCTCTGCAATTCTCCAGTCGAACCCCCAGGCTAAGATTTTTTTTTTTTTTTTGGAAGGCATTGTTCACGCACAGTGGCATAGAGTTCCATTTGCTGGATTTCAAGTATTAAGAGCACAACACAAAATCTAAGCAATTTGAGACGTGTGTCAATCTCAAATAAAAAAGGCTTTGTGCTAGCACAGGATGTCAGAGCTTGAATTAGAGAGATGGAGGATTTCCCTGAGCGAAAGCTGTACATCCTGACATAATACATTGTTAAGCTTCTGTGTTACGATACAGCCAATATGCTTTAATAATTTATTGGTATTTATTTAACAGACAATACTGTCATACCAAATCCAAACCAAGAGGTCTAAGTCCCTCATTGACTCATGTGCATAGTGCTCCTCAGTATTATTAGATGCCTCTTTAGAAAAGTCTCTTACGTGTGATAAAATTAGCCAAGAGTGTTTCTGAAACTTCATTAGGATGGCAGTCTGATAGCACCTTCCAGGGACCCTCAGCGGATACTGCTGGAAGGATTTCATTCAGCTTTGTCTTTTTCTGTTTTTATTTATCAGATTTTATCTCCCAATGAAATCACTGCTCTGTGTGTTAATATCATTTGAACACTTAGTCAAAATTTAGCCAGCTAAGAGAGTGCTACAGGCTGGCATGGAAACCCAGTGGATATAGAATCTAGGTTGAATTCTGCTGAACTGCCTTAATCATTAATTCATCTGCTTGAAGATTCATTCATCTTTATTTCACCATTACCTAATGAGTATAACAGAGACTATCAAAATCTAAAGGCTAATTATTTTTTTAAGTATTTGGTAACTAAGTATTAATTAATAAAAATGTCAACAATAACCTTAATTTCCAGGTATTCCTCCTAGAGATTTACATCTTAATTATACTTGCCATGAGGAAAGATTAACTCTCCCAGAATTAAGCTCTGGTTTACAGTTTTCAAATCACAGGAGCAAGGAGAAGCTATCTTCATGTAAAAATAATCAGACTTTTTTTTTGAAGAGCCTCAAATGGCAGAGATGAAGAGAGAATAAATACAGCTGATGAAATTCAGTGTGACATCAGTAATTCTCAAAGGGGCTCCACGCCATAGAGTGCGTGGGTATGGATGCTCACTGCTTTTATGGAGGTGACAGGCCTGACCTGTCAGGTACTAGTAACACCCAGGACAGACTAGACATGTCACAAAGTACTAACAGTTACCACGCAGGATAGAAAGGCAGCTGTCTAAAAAGGGTGGCTCTTGAAAACTGGCTTAAACCTGTTTCAGAGTTCCTATTTCTTTAACAAGTCCATCCTCTTTCCTTATAGAACACAGAGTTCATTTACAAATTAGTTAACAAAAAATCTAAATGGTCAAGTTTTATCTTATTCAGGACGATTTTGATTCAATGTGATGGAAACCCAAGTCACACTGAAAGCTGCAGTTGAGTGTCAGTCGCTCAGTCGTGTCTGACTCTTTGAGATCTCATAGACTGTAGCCTGCCAGGCTCCCCGGTCCGTGGGATTCTCCAGGCAAGAATACTGGAGTGGGCAGCCATTCCCTTCTCCAGGGGATCTTCCCGACCTGGGGATTGAACCCACGTCTCCCACACTGCAGGCAGATTCTTAACCATCTGAGCCACCAGGTGGCTCATGCTAGCTTTAGCTTTTAAGGGGAGGGGGTGGATTTTTTCTCTTGCCTGAAAAGTTCAGCAACGCGACCTTCAAGCGTGGATGAATCCAGAGGCTCAGATGATGACCCTGGGAACCTCTATTTCTGTTTCTCAATGCTTCTTTCTTCTCAATTGACTTTATTCCCAGAAGCGTATAACGTCCCCATATGAAACCCCAGCAGCATCACATATACCTGCTCTCAACCTTAAATTCAGTGGAAAAGAGCCTCTCTGTTATGGGCTGAACTGTCCCCTCACAGTTCCCAGGTGGGGTCCTGAGGCTTAGTGCTCCAGAATGTGGCTTATTTAGAAACACGGTCTTTGCAGATGTAAGGAGCTAAGACGAGGCCATACTGGAGTGGGTCAGATGATGCTAACGGTAGAGAACTCACCTGCCAGTTCTTGCCTGGAGATTCCCATGGACAGAGGAGCCTGGTGGGTTACAGTCCATGGGGTCTCAAAGAGTCGGACACGACTGAAGCAACTTGGCAGGCACGCACGCGTACTGGAGTAAGCAGAACCCCTGACTCATGAGATTCGGATCTTTATAGGCTTCCCAGGCGCACAGGGGCAAAGAACCTGCCTGCCAACATCGGACACGCAACAGATGTGGGTTCCATTCCTGGGTCGGGAAGATCCCCTGTAGTAGGAAATGGCAACCCACTCCTGTATTACCTGCAAAATTCCGTGGACAGAAGAGACGTGGGCTAGAGTTCACGGGGCCACAAAGAGTCAGACTCAAATGAGTGACTGAACACACACACACACACGCGCGCGTGCACACACACACGCATCTTTATAAAAAGAGGCAATTTAGACACAGATTTGCACACAGGGAGAATGTCACATACAGACTGAGTCTTGCTGCCATAACCTAAGAAACTACAAAAAGCTGGAGAGAGGCCTGACAGCTCCTTGCCTAGCACTTTCCAGGACAACTTGATTTTTGACATCTAGTCCCCGGAACTGTGAGAGAATGCATTTCTGAGTTTTCAGGCACTCCGTCTGTGGTACTTTCTCACAGCAGCCCTGAGAAACGCACGTCCTCCCCTTTCCAGTGATTCCATGTATCGTCCTGAGATTCGCTCCATCTGGTTTGACTTGGACCGCATCCACTCCTGTGGCCAGGTGGGTGGATGGGCAGGAGCCCTGACTCCCATGCCCACTCACAGAGCTGGGGATGGAATCAGTCCTAGACGGTGCCCATGTGCCAAGAGTGGGCAAGAGGTAGTCCTTCACAGAAAGATCAAAGTGCTACCACCAGAGCGAGGGAGGCAGGCAAGAATAAAGGAAGTCTGCTACAGATGAGTTCATCAGAGAAGGGAAAAAAAAAAGAGATTAGTTATTTGCTTTGAACAATCACCATCTCCTTTTCTACGTGGCGGATAAACACATACCCATCAGTCACACGCAGGAGCATCTCTTGGGTAAAACCTTTCTGAGTCCCTCTGATGGAACTGGGAAGTGCCTGCACAGACCCCCACCCCTGCCATAACTCAGCAGGCAGCAGTAGCAACACCAGCAATTAATTAACCCTCACACAGCGCCTAGGATGTGTGTGCCACAGTTCCAAGCTGTTTGACTCATTTAATCCTGATAACAACCCAAGGTGGTAAATACTCTATTATCCCCATTTACAGGTGAGAAAATTGAGGATCAGAGAGGTGAAGTAACTTTGCTGAAGCTAACTTCCTTAGCTAACAGGTGCTGAGATTTGAAACAACTCAGTTTAGCTCCAGGGTCCCTGTCCTCTACCAGTTCATTATACTGAACCAAAGACTTCCTTTTCTTCATCTCTACTTCTGTCTGCTCCTTCTGCGAGACTGTGTCGTTGGTGAACTTCACAATGATCTTGGGTTTTAAACGTTCAATTCTTTTTTTGAAGAATTTTTTTTTGATGTGGACCATTTTTAAATTCTTCAATGAATTTTTTGTAATATCGCTTCTTTTTTTATGTTTGGTATTTTGACCACGAGGCATGTGAAATCTTAGCTCCCTGACTAGGAATTGAACTCACATTCCCTGCATTGGAAATCTTAACCACCAGATTGCCAGGGAAGTCCAGTTTATCTAAACAAACTATTAGTAGTTATGCATTTGTTTTCATGGACATCTCTCTGGTAAGAAATACCTATTTTTTTTTTCCCAGAGGTGCTATATACCTTCCTTCTTGAGCAAATTTATTTAAATAGAGCAAGTTGACTAAAAAATATGGTAAGGATATATAGTACAAAACTTCCAGTTATAAAATAAATAAATTGCAAGGATGTGATATAAATGCACCCCACTCCAGTACTCTTGCCTAGAAAATCCCACGGATGGAGGAGCCTGATGGGCTGCAGTCCATGGGGTTGTGAAGAGTCAGACACGACTGAGCGACTTCACTTTCACTTTTCGCTTTCACCCATCGGAGAAGGAAATGGCACCCCACTCCAGTGTTCTTGCCTGGAGAATCCCAGGGACGGCGGAGCCTGGCGGGCTGCCGTCTGTGGGGTCGCACGGAGTTGGACACGACTGAGCGACTGAGCAGCAGCACAGCAGCAATATGCTTAACAATACTGTACTAGCTGTATGATGACAGACGGTAACTGGACTTATCGTGGTGACCATTTTGCAGTGCACAAAAATATTGAATCAGCATGCTGTACACTTGCAGCTGCTGTGGCGTCGTGAGTCAGTTATGCTTCACCCACATATTGCTGTGCACGTAGCGTGTAAACGTGGCCAAGATGTTGGAGGCGGGGTAAGCGTGACTGCTGTTTGAGGCCCACACGCTCAAGCGGCAAATTCTCCGCAGCACGCATGGTCTGTGTGCCCCACGCGGCGGCGCCCACTGTGGTGCCCGGCGTGCAGCCGGCACTCACTAAACACCTGGCAACATAGAACACAGGGCTGGCAGGTCTCAGGTGTGTCCAGGACAAGGGGTCACACGAAACAGGAGGGATACTGGCCCTCTCGGCGTTGCTGGAATCCCACCAAGGCTGTCACGGCGGCCAGACAACCGCCTGGAGTTATCTGGACAAAGTATAGAGCAAGTGGGGCTCTCGGGTCAGCACCGCCTCACCAGGCAGCTTCATCTTTCTGAAGCAGTTTTGTCTGTGATGTGTGTTTTCCTTCGAGGAGGAACTTTACAGACGTCAGCTTTTATTTGTAATTTGCTTCTTTAAATGACTAGCTCCTCATCCCTTCTCAGAATCATGTCAGATGAAAATAGTCAATGAATCTGAGAGAGTTCAAGTACAAAAGCCAAAAATCGTTGCCATGTTAAAAGGTTCAACTTTTAGGCTGATGGGACTTAAAAAGCAGAGGGATTACTCTTTACCTTCTCTTACAAATATGTTTCTTCAACAGTCATAGCCAAACCAAGGCTGGTAAAGCATAATGGATGAGCATGTGGACTTGAATACGTCAACTAACTCCCACGTGCCTCCTTTACTTTTCTATAACATGTGGATTATAATGGACTTTTTGAAAGGATAAAATGCACTGATGTCTGTAAAGCACTTAGTTTACTGTTAGGTAAGCACTTACTTATAACAGGCATTGTTATCATTGCAATTATTAAGACTGTTGATTGCAATGGATGCTTTCTTAGCCATATCAGGGCATCACGACTATCTCTGATGAGATCGTTCTGGATCTCAGACATCAAAGAGGGTGTGAGCTAGCCATCAGATACCAGTACAACTCGCAGCTGGTGAAACTGGACCTTCAGTCTGAACTGGGGGCTCCGGGCAGGGCAGCAGCGTCCGCTGCAATTCACCCCTTGAGTTCAGGTCCGCTTCTTTATATGAGTTCTGGGGGGAGCATCGCAAGGATTCTGGCGGGCCTCTTCACCTTGGGTAAATTTATAAGATTAATGGGTGAACCGGCTGCCATGGCAGCTGCTATTGAGACCTCAGCTGACCTTCAGTGTCTCCTGTTTATTCTCAGATTTCCTCTTTCTCAGACAGCATCACTGCCAGTCTTGCCAGCACACCTAGAGGCATGATCCAGACTCTCATGGGGGCTAAGCCCGTGACCTGCTCTGCCAGAACAGCGACCCCGCTTCTTGCCTGTTGGACCCTTGACATAAGCTCAGAGTTCCCACATGGAAGCCAAGACTCGATGTTCAAGGAACTCTTGCTATGCCTTCTGGTGGGGCTGTGTGTCAAACACTATACAGGACCCCACCACTTAGTTCTTGGCTGAGACTGCGGGAAGGAAGGGCAAGGAAGTAAACTGTTACCCAGGGCAGATGGGCAAAGGGGCTGCTTTTTACTGTCTCATGTAAGACAGACTTTGGTTTCAAGCTGCCCTCAGAAAAAGAGTACAACCTTGGGTGAGATGGCTTCTAGTCATGGACTGGTAAATGTTTAACAATTAACAATCTGAGAGAAAAGGTCTGATTTTTAGTGTTTGCTGATTTTCATGATGTCGATAAGGGATTGGAAAACTACAACGTGCTGGCCCACCATCTGGTTTTATAAATAACATTCTATTGGAAAACAGACACATCCATTTTTAAAAAATAAATATTGGTATGGTTGTTCTTTTGGAACAATGGCAGAGTGAAGTAATTGCAACAGAGACTGTTACAAAGCCAGACATTTTTTCTCTCTGGCCCATTAAGAAAAAAGTTGCTCACCCTCTTGTATAAATACTCCCACTAAATCTGATTTTAAGCTATCAATTGAACCCAAGAGTTGGAAAGCGGTGCCCACAATTACCCCTCATGAGCCTGTGTGAGTCAATTATAGTCCACAGGATTGGCTGAGGTCGGTTCCCACACAGAGCTGAGAACGAAGCTGGCAGCACTCCCAGCAGAAATCTGGGTGGTGCAGTTTGCATCCATCAAAATCCTCACAGTTTGCCTGTGAGGAAGATGCTCTCATTATACCCATTCTGCAGGTCAGAAAACTGAGACTTGAAGTGTTGAATTCTCTTTGTCCTCCATCGTGGCGCTAGGAAGCAGTGAAGCTAAGGTTTAAATGCAGATGTATTGTGTTCTAATAACATTCTATGCTTCCTCTCCACCTGGCTGGCTTAATTTCACCATCTAATACCATCCATTCAACTACTATTTAGTGAATACCAGCTATGTGCTAGACAATATGACACAGCAAAAAGTAGGAAACAGGAAATCCTTCTCTTAGCCAATGACATTGGACTTCTGGTATGTTAACTTGCCTAAATGTCTAAATCAGTCATAATCAGAAACCTTACCTCAAGTTCTGGAGCAGTAAGCTTATCGCAGATATCTCTGTTTTCTGATTCAATCCCTGTTGCGCTAATGAAAGTGAAAGTGTTAGTCACTCTGCTGTATCTGACTCTTTGCAACCCCACGGACTGTAGTCTGCCAGGCTCCTCTGTCCATGGGACTTCCAGGCAAGAATACTGGAGTGGGTAGCCATTTCCTTTTCCAGGGGATCTTCCCGACCGAGGAATCAAAACTGGGTCTCCCGTATTGCAGGCAGATTCTTCACTGTCTGAGCCACCAGCAAAGCCCATTGTGCTAACTGTCAATATCATTTAAAATGGGACTTCCTGATCTCGTGATTGTTTCATTTAAGGTCTGTTATAAAGACAGTTCGTGGTCCACTGAAAATGATGGTATTTAAGAAGTCAATAAATCACATCTACCTCCCACCAAAGTCACAATTAATAGAGTGACACTAGATTCAAAGATATGAAGATCAGAGTATGATAGAAAGCACTGAGGAATTTGGTACAAACCTGCCACAACAGATAACCTGTTGGACTAATGATTACTAAGCACCCAGTATATGACGGGTCTTGTTATGAATCCTGAGAACACAATGGGGAAAAAAGTATAAAAGCCCTTCTCTCACAGAGTCTATATTCTAATAAATCTGGACTCTCAACACGTCCGTGGACAGAGGAGCCTGGAGGGCTGCTGTCCAGGCGGTCTCACAGAGTCGGACACGACTGAAGCGACGTAGCATGCATGCATGCATTGGAGAAGGACATGGCGACCCACTCCAGTGGTCTTGCCTGGAGAATCCCAGGGACGGGGGAGCCTGGTGGGCTGCCGTCTACGGGGCCGCACAGAGCCGGACACGCCTGAGCGACTGAGCAGCAGCAGCACGTCCTTAGTCTGTACTTTAGACTCTGCCCATTGTGGGATGGATTCCCAGGACCACCTCCTGCCTGCTGAGCTCCAAGAGCTGGCCTTAGAACACAGGCCACGCCTCACCATGGACAGCATCACGTGGGAGAATGAGCCTGGTCCATTCAGGGTCTAGATGGCCTAGAAGAGAGGAGGACAGTGTCTGGGTCATGCAGGCCATGCCTCACCATGGACAGCATCACGTGGGAGAATGAGCCTGGTCCATTCAGGGTCTGGATGGCCTAGAAGAGAGGAGGACAGTGTCTGGGTCATGTTTGTGAACACCCTTACCTTATTTTTGATCAGTTTAGATGTTGATATAATTGAAGTCATGCAACAAGAGTCTAAAAGCGTTACTCTAATACTGCTTTCTCCAGGGAAGAGAAATTCCCCACGGAAACAAGAAGCGAGGGAATAGTTTCTGTATTTTCTGCCAAATGGTAGGAACAATGTTTTGTATGCAAATCAGTTGAATTGCCCAGAAGTGGCTAGAAACATAGTAGGTGTTCAAGACAGTCTTATGGCGGCTTAATTCCGATATCCCCACTTACTCTTGGTAAACTGCAAGATTGAGGAAGTGTCATTGAAGGATAGGCAAGCATCCCTCTGTCTGTTACAAGAGTCTCAATCTTCTTTTTTGATAATTATAGTGTCAATAATATTGATAAATATTTTGAGGCAAATGCTTCGTACCTGGCTGGGTAACATGTGCCTTTAACAAGGCACACCCACTGTGTGCCTTGTTAACATTACATGGCTTCTTTCTGGATGGAAAATACTCTATTTATAAAATGTCTTATTATCATGCTTCGTGATGAATGAGCTCTGTTTATTTGTTTCTTTCCTGGTTGTCTTTAGGAGATGAGCTAAGGTTAACGATGGAAATGCTACCAAAATAAATGGTTTCATGTAGTCAAATATTTCATCTGAGCACTTTGTTTCAGGAAACTTGGGAAGAAAACAAATGAATATTTTTGGAGGGTTTGAATTCATTCTTTAACTTTACTGCTGCTAAGGTTTCCAAGATACATTGAAAAATATGCTTTTCAAGTAACCCACAAAAGTCTACAATGCTTCCACCAACATGTCAATTAGAATATTACCCATATTATCTTCTGGAAAATCCTCAAAAGGATGTAGAAAATGATTTCAGATGCCTGCATAGAATTGGCTATTTTCCACATGAAATGGTTCTATAGAATTATAATCTTTCATGAGAGTGATATTCACCAGACCTGGTTTAAAACATTTCCTTAAATTGACATCTTGTTCTGAAAATAAGCAGATGTAATATTTGCAACTAATCCTTACAAGTTTGGACGCTTTTGCAAAAAAAAAAAAAAGTACAGTCATGTGGGTAAAATATAGGACTTTTCTTTAATGTCAGAGATTCTGACTTAGGTCAGACTTAGTTGAGAATTGCTCTAGGCTTACATGAGAATCTCTCGCTTTTGGTCAAAGTTCTACAATAAATCGCTGCTCCTAAGTGATGTTGCCAGGATGAAGTCATTACCGCTTCCCCCCCTTGAGGTTTTGGAATTCTTTTAAGAATCTCTTTAGGTCCAGCTAAGTACAAAGGACTATTTATCAGATATCTCCTTCCTGCAGGGATTTACGTACCCAGAAATATTTGCAATTGCCAAACTCATTCTTAGTCCTGCAGTAGATATTACTTTGGAGATAAACAGAGATTTAAACATCAACAATAAACTTAAAATGACAGCTCAATAAGAGAAGGAGTCTATATTGTCAGACATTTTTTTTTCAGATCAGGATTTTTAGTTAAAAAAAATTAATACATACATGGCAAGGCAAAGAGTGAATTTTTCTTCCAAAGCCTTCTGGTAAACTCCAGGATAAGAAGTTATGCATCTTAGTCTTATAAACTTAGCTTTATTGCCTTTTTCTAAACTTTGAGTTAAAATGGCTTTAGGAGAGTCCAAAATTGAGTTAAAGAGGAAAAAAAGACCCATTATCAATTGAGATTCCACTGGAAACATTTTTTATGAAAGGTGTTTATTGACTCCTTGATAGGTTATATTCCATTTTGATCTCTTAATTTATTATTATCTAATATAAAATAAATGTAATTGCTTTTCAAAATTATAAGAGTATCTTTTGTTATTTTTAAAAATTAATTAATTAATTTTAATTGGAGAACTTTTGTTCTTTTGAGGTTGGCTAATATAGATAATAGATAGGAAAGAAAAGAAAAAACTCAATTCGACCTGCCTACATATAACCACAATTAATGAAAGGTGTGTGTTTCTGCATATTCTACAGATTTAAATCTATTTATTCAATTCAATATTTGTTGATTTTCTATGGCAGGTGTTTTTCTAGATACATACCAAGAACAGAGGCACCTATAAGGTGCTGCCTCAATGCGGGTTACATTCTGGTGGAAGAGACAAAGAGTAAACAAGTAAACACTTTGATGAATAAAATAAAGATGGCAGGTACTAAGGGCTATTTTTAAAAAATGTATCATGAGATAGAGAGTGATGGTGGAGGGGTGGGAAGGTGATTTTAATCACAGAAAGACTCTCTGGGGAGGGGACATTTGAACAGGAACAAGAATGGATGAAGCTTTAAGGAGCTGGGAAGTAGCTGTCACCTTGGCAGACAGGAAAGTCTAAGACTGTAAGACGGAAATGATGTTGTAGCTCGAGGTAAAGCCAGCCAGCCAGTGTGGGGCTGGAGGACAGGGAGAAGAAGCGAAGTGGCAGGGGCTCGTTAGGTTCGGGTTTGCAGGCCCCAGGAGGTGGTCTGCTTGTACTCTCCTCTGGCCCGCTCTCCGTTTCACAAGCTCGGTTTGGCTGTCATATGAAGCGGGTGGCCGAGGATGAGACGGTTAGACAGCACCGCCGACTCAATGGATACGAATCTGAGCAAACTCTGGGAGACAGGGAAGGACAGAGGAGCCTGGCGTGCTGCAGTCCATGGGGTCGCAAAGAGTCAGACACGACTGAGCGACTGAACAGCAACAACAAATGCAGACTTGGCAGGAGCAGTAAAGGAACCAGAACCGATTAGGGAATGTTTTAACTAATCCACGTGAGGGGCAAAAATGGCTTGGATTAGGGCGGAAGCAATGGCTGCCTTGAGAAGGAGTCCTGGGGGACTATTGTCGGCGTGGGTGATGCTCTGGGGGTGGGGGGTGGGGGCGACATCAGACAACAGCAACAGGGGTCTGCCCGCCTTCTTCCCGGCCACGTGGTGTGCAGTAGACCACCCTCCTGTAGCTTATTTCTCCCGTCTCCAAATGAGGGAACTTCAAGTTGCTTTTTCTATTTAGAAACACTGAAACGACTGTTTTTGTCTCCACAGCTGTACACTTGTCAGTCTATTTCCAAAAGCCATCGCTAAAAGTTGAATTGTTGGCTCGAAGCGTCATCCACTCAAGATTCAGTGCCCGGTTGGGTCCTCTCCTCTTTATTTGAAGGCAATCATGGGATGTTAAAACTCAGTTTCATAATTTTCAACACAGATGCAATTTGGGCTTGTTTATTTTCTTAAGCAATGGCTCTTCTGGATAAATCGATGAATTTGTAGGCAGTGTGCAAACAGAAGGAAATTTTCTGAATGATTTTGCAGAGAAGACGATCTTTGGGTTAGAGGGTTTCCTCTCTTCGGGTATAGGCCAGCATTTCTGCCACCCACTGCTGTCTGGTCACTCCTGGCTGCCATGCTGTGGTCTAGGAGCAAGGGCAGTCTGAGCTGACGCCCTTCAGAGGGCACGCCCATGTCCAGGCTGAGCGTCAGGTCAGTCTTTATAAAGGCAGGGAGGACGTTGTTGGAAAAAATGAGAGAAAAGATACGAAGAAGCAAAAAACAAACAGCAAACCTCACCCCTGAAGTGGCTCCCCAGAATAAACGGCAGAGCTTAAAAAAGAGAAGCAGGCAAAAATGCCCATTCAGATCTGACCGCTGCCACTTACAACTCTGTTCTTGTAAAAGGTTAGCATTGCTCTGAACCTCACTGTATCATCGATGAAATGAGATGTCGACTCCTATCCTGTGTGATTGACACGTGTAAGCTGCTGCTGTTTAGTCACTCAGTCCTGTCTGACTCTTTGCGACCTCACAGACTGTGGCCCACCAGGCTCCTCTCTGCCCGTGGGATTTCCCAGCAAGAATGCTGGAGTGGGTTGCCATTTCCTTCTCCAGGGGTCTTCCCCACGTCTCCGTGGCAGGTGGGTTCTTAACCACTGAGCCACCTAGGAAGCCAAGCCATGTATAAGGGTGCTTGTCAAATACGTTAAACGCAAGGGCAGCTGTTTACGCCAGCTCACACACCAGTCGCCTGATATCTACTGTCTCATTATTACTCCTCATAACAAAACCAGGGTGGATAATATTTCTGTTTCATATTTCAGATGAGTAGAGCGGATCTCGAGACATCTGGTGACCTGCTGAAAGTCACAGAGCTAACCAGTGGTAAATCTGGACTGTCCATGCAGAGTGTCTGGTGGCCAAGGACCAAGCCATCCTAAGCATATTCAATTTTAATCTTACCCATGATGGAATCTGGTAGAGGAATCTGGAATCTGGTATAGTGGAAACTTGTTTTCATCCAAAACTTGGTAGAAGCTCAAAGAGTCCTAAGGGCCTTTTCCCCAGATATCACCTATCTGCTTCCTGCTCAGGTGTTCCTAGCTCCAGGAGTTTAAAATGATCAGCTAGAGCTTATCATACGTACAGCAGTTCTGTGTCTGGTAGGAGACTTGACATAACTCATTGTCTGGTGATTCAGAAGCATCCCTTCTTTCCCAGGCTTTCTGCCTTCACTCACAGAAAAGGAAGGGCAGGCCTTTCAGAAAACTTGAGAACTTCTGCCAGTTCCTCCACGCCATGTATAGGGGAAGCCGCTCATCTGCTTGCTGTGATTAGAAGTACTGGTCCTTTCTGGCTGGTCAGCCTGGACCTTAGCAGGAGAGATCTCTTTGTGTGGATACATCGTCTGTGTATAAGGCCAACCTGGGCTGGGTGCAGGCCAGACCTGAAACCCTGCTCATCTCTTCTCTGGCCTCTAGAACCCTCTCAGAGGAACAGCAAGCACATCAGAACTAAGAGCTGTTCCTGGCGCTGACCCTGACGGTCTTATTTAAAGTCTAGCAGCATCTCTGCATAATGTTTAACTGGATTAGATTTTCTAAAAAGAAAAAAGCAGCCCAGCCCTCCTCTTTTCCTTATCAGTTCAACCACTTTGTCCAGCCTGGTTATTCTGTTTATCATTAATTTCCACTGGCTTTGACTGGTCAGGTTTCTTTAGAAACAAAGGATGGTGACACAGGTCCACAGAGACATCCCAGGAAAGAAATTCCCCCAGGATCTTAGACCTACGTGTTCAATCAATGATACTCACTCTTTGAGAGACAGCAGAGGGGATTAAATAACACGAATAATACTCACAGGACATCCAAAAATCTAGTCTGGGATAGGATTCAGCAAATGATGTACCTTGGGTCAGACACAGCCTGCTGCCAGTTTTTAAAATAAAGCTCTCCCGGGCCACAGTACCAGGGGAGCAGTTGCGACAGAGCCTGCGTGGCCCACCGTGCCCAACCCGTTTACTGTCTGGTTCTGACCCTGCTTCTAGATTCCCAGTGCTTTTCCAACTACAATGTGCAAATGAATTATTTGAGGATTTCATTACTAGGTCTCTGGGTGGGGAACAGGACGTTACGTTTCTAAACACTCAGGCCACGCTCCATGCTGCTGGTCCTTGGGTCACATTTTGAGCAGCAGGTTCTAGGACAGTGGGTGCTTGTCCACAATGACTTTGCGCAAAGATGGGCGTCTCCCGCAGCTGTTCGGTACGGCAGCCACGAGCCATGTGTGACTGCTGAACATTTCAAAAGTGGCTAGCGTAACTGAAGAACAGAGTCTCTATTCAATTTCAAATATTTTAAATCTAATTAGTTACATGTCCTAGTGGCTACCTTATCAAACAGCATCATCCAGAGGATAAATCCCAGGTTCATTTTGCTTGCTTTTATGAGAAAACCAAACCATGCGGGGCTGGCTGGGGTTTTCTTCCTACTTTTTTTTTTTCCAAGATAGGTATTAGCATTACAGACAAGTTTAGAGGATATTAAGTCTTTTCTTGCTCATGGGGGAGGGGGGCCTTAGAGATACTGCAATCTGGCCTGAGTATAATAAACCCCTTTGTTACATTTAAATACCATCATACTATCTTATATACAGCAAAGCATCGGGATGTTTTATAGTAACAATACAGCAGCACGAAAACCCCAGACAACTTTAAAAAGGCACTAATTATTATTATTAGTGTTTTGCGCTAACAATAAATGTCAAATGGAACCCTGAAAACAAATAACTACCTGTCACCCAGTGAATGAAAGGCAATTTTAGTAAAGTGAATTAAAACCCCAAACATCGCCAAGCCCAGCCACGAGCGATGCCAACGCAGCCTAGCGGATGCTGTGGTGAGTTCCCTTCCAAGAGCGGCAGGGATAGCATGTCCTTGGGGGTAAATCGATGAGGTTGTGCCAGTTCACTAGCACCCAGGGCGCCTGGAAAGGGGAGGTGGACAGAGCTGAAGTGAGGGGGCAAGTGCATCTTTGGGAGCAGGCCCTCCGTCATAACAAATGGAAACTGGAGACTATTAAGGATGGAGAATCTTTATTTATTGGCTGGGCTGCAGCCCGCTCGAGTGTTATCAGTGAAAAATTAAAGTTGGACCGCAGAGCGCGGATTTGTTTTCGTGACATATTTCCTTCAGATTTTTCAAAGTGCATTCTGGGTGTCTCCCAAAGACTATTTTTTAAAAATAAACTGCACATTTTATTTTTTCAGCCTTCATTCATCTTTGATATCTGATCGACATATTCAGGACAGTCTAGTCCTCTGCTGGAGTGAGCTCTGAGCAGCTGCAGCAATCAGCATCAGAGAGTGCTCCCCGGGAGGAGCGGCTGCGTCTCACCGCTCGCCAGGGAGGAGGGTCTGGCCGGTTCTTTCTAGGGGTCTGTGCACGCGGCGGGGTTCGCCTCCTGGGCCACCAGGTAGGCGACACTTGGAGGTTTGAATCAGCTCTCTAGTTGCTGCAGAATCATCAGAGAAGTCAAGAGACTCAGGAAACAAATGAGAGGCTAGGGCTTGCCTCTCTGATTTTTTTTTTTTTTTTACTTTGTTAAAGGGACACATGAAGTCAAAGGTTTTTTAGCCTTGTTACCTTGAGCAGCTTAGTTTATTCCTCCTGGTCCAAGACTGATCTGTCTCTCCCTCTCTTCCTCCTTTTCTTTCTTTGTCTTCTGATTTATTTTTCCTCTTCAATGTTTGAGTGGCTAATACAGCCACACAGTAATTCTAAACTCAGAATTGTTCAGTCATTCCGAGTGAAGAGCCTTCCTCTCATCGCGCCCCTTAGCCGTCCTGCCACCCTTCTCTGTAGTCTTTTAATCAAACCTCTTTTGCCTACACAAACAGGCGCACGTACATCTAAGCACACGCATATGGGCACACACCGCCTCTTCTCTGCACAAATAGGAAAACATCACACACACTGTTTCCACCTCGCTTTTTCCTCTATCCTAAAGTGCTTTCTCTTGAAGATCATTTCAAATCAATTAATAAAGAACTTTGTTTTAATTTTTTCAGCACAATACACTCCAATGTATGGCTCTAGCATAAATTATTCATTAAGTTCTCTAAGTCTAGAGGCATTTAGGGAATTTCCAAATTTTTCCTCTTACCAACAACCCTGCAGTAAATAAGCCTGAATGCATGTCACTCTGCACATGCGGGAGGGTGTCTGAAGAGTAAATACCTGGAAGGGAACCAGCTGGGGCAAAGGCTAAGTGCATTTGTAATTCTGATAAATATTCCCAAATTGTCCTACACAGGGATTGCAAAATTTATGTTGCCATTATTCATAGACAAGAAGGCCTATTTCCTATACTCTCACTCACTGAGGGTATTAACAAACATTTTGAGTTTTAAAAACTGTGTGTGTGCTTAGTCACGCCCTTCTCTTTTGTGACCCCATGGACTATAGCCCACCAAGCTCCTCTGTCTATGGAATTTTCCAGGCAAGAATACCGGAATGGGTTGCTATTTCCTATTCCAGAGAATCTTCCGAACCCAGGGATCGAACCCATGTCTCTTGCATCTCCTGCACTGGCAGGCGGGTTCCTTACCCTAGTACCACCTAGGAAGCCCTTTTGAAAAACGGGGAATAAAAATAGTCTCTTAGTGAAATTTTAATTCACAGTCCTCACAGTCAGGTCTCACGTATTTGGTAACATATTTATTTATAAAGTGTATTTTCTCTTTGTAAGCGGTCTACGCAGTATGTGCCTCTTTTTCCATTGTCTTTCCCAAAGGAAAGATGCTACATTTTGGGAAAATGTGTTCATTACTTTTTAACGAGTAATTCATAGTTTGTTCAGCGTTGTTGCTGTTCAGCTGCTAAGTCGTGTCTGACTCTTCGCGACCCCATGGACGGCAGCACGCCAGGCTTCCCTGTCCTTCACCAGCTCCCGGACTTTGCTCACTTGTTCAATGGTGGGTTATTACTATGGGCAAAGAAGAAAATTCTTTGATGTTCACTCGTTCATTGATAAGACTCATCAGCTGAGTACCTACTGCTGCGAGCCACTGTGTTGGGTGCTTGGTTCTAATGGGGGATTCAAGCAAGCAAGGACAGCACTCAGGGCAAGCAGGAGACGAGAAATGTGTCGGGAACGGAGGCACTGAGGAAGGGCGAGTCCCCTGCATCCAGGGCGGGGGCATCATGGAAGCCTTGCTGGTGGACGTAGTCTAGGAACTGAGATCTGAAGGGTGAGAGGCAGTCAGGCAAGAAGGGCACATGAGAGTGGGCAGAGTCAGGGACGGTGTCGGCCGGGAAATGGCTGGTGTAAGAGAGAAAACAGCGTGTCAAAGGCAGCGACAAGAATTCGGTGCGGCGGGTGCGGAAACGTCAGCCTCGATGAGAAGGACAAAACTGCATACTTTGAGGGTGAGGACTGATGCTCTCTCACATGGACGCTGTCCAAGTACCTGGGGTGTCCATGAACTAGACAGGCAAGGCTTTCCCTTCATGGAGTATGAATTTCAGTGGGATAGGAGCAGGAAAGCAAAGATTATAAACAAAAGAATAATCCTCGTTTTCAGTGCTATACAGTAAAGTACAAGAGGCTGGTTTGGGAAATAATAGGGTGTCACCCAGAGAAGGATTCTCACGGGAGGCATCTCTGAGGGCTGACATTCAAGCTTGGACAGACTGAATGAGAAGTAACAGGCTCGTTCCCAGCTTTGTGCCCCTCATCATGCCCAGTCCAGATCAGAGGCTCAGTGCCCACCTAGGGGATGTTCACTTTAATGCCTTTTCTCTAAATAAGAAGAAATGAGCTTAATTTGTGTTCAGAGGGAGCTTATTCAGACACAGCAAGCTCTGTCTCAAGTCTGTGAAACCATTTTAAAACATCTGTGTCTATTCCTGGAGAGACCACCTGCTCTTTTTTTCATGTCCACTAAATTCCCAGGTCAGGACTATGTACAGAGCAGCAAATGAGGAAGAACATTAAAAATGGAAAAAAAAAAAAGCTGTGCAACAGAGCACAGGACTGAAAGCGAGTCCTGCAGGCGCTGGCCTGGGGCCACATCACAGCCTCTGGGACAGCAGGCCTTTAACCCTGAGTCCGGGGGATGCCTGGCTCCTTCAGGGAGGCCGTCTCCCTTCCACCACGCACCTGTCAGTCACTGTCTCATTTTTCTGAGCCTGAAACTCGGTTTTTCTTACATGCCTTACATACGGATAAGTGAACAATGAGGTTCTTGGAATACAGAAGACAAAAAAGTAAGAGAAAGAAAGGGATACAGTGAGGATGCTACAAATCTTATTTTGTTGATGCTGGCAACACTTGTGGCTGGAAACAAAAATTATTCAAAGATGAAAAAGAAGAAATTAAAACTCCAGGATTGGAGACATGGAAACAAACTGTTACGTTTCCAGAAAAGAAAAGCAAATGACAACAGTAACACTTTTTAAACGATGTGCAAGGCCTGCATGCTAACTCTTTTCACATCTCATTTCACTTGATCCCAGTGACAACACTGGCTGGGATGGCTATATTGTTTCCATTCTGCAGTTGAGGAAGTTGCAGTATCAGAGTTTTAACAACCAGGACAAGGCCCCACAGTTGGTAAGGGGCTGAGAATTTGCAACCCAAAACCTGACGGCAGGCCTACTCTTAATTACTGCTATGAAGTCCTCCAACAGGTGAACCCAGCTTCTATTGCACATGAGCAACATTATTTCCATTTATCCATGGGTCCACAAATTTTTTCTGTAGAGGTGCCAGATAATAAATATTTTCTATTTTGTGAGCTGTGCAGTCTTTGCCTCAACTACTGAAGGGAGAAAGATCTGATAAGAAGAATGGAAGGAAGAGAAAGAAAGGACAAAGTATGCAAATTGCATTAACGTAAAAGTTATTGCTTGGACTTAAGATAATTTGGGGCACAACTTACCAAGAGAGCAATTTAACAATATGTGTAAAGTTATTTAATACAGTGCCTCCCTTTTCTTAAAAAATTCACTTTTTTTTAAGAAATATATGAAAGTATATGTGCAAAGATGCTCTATGCACCTATAAGCCATGCCGTGTAGGGCCACCCAAGATGGACAGGTCATAGCGGATAGTTCTGAAAAAACGTGGTCCACTGAAGAAGGGAATGGCAAACCACTTCACTATTCTTGCCTTGAGAACCCCATGAACAGTATGACAAGGACACTGGAAGAAGAACTCCTCAGGCTGGTAGGTGCCCAGTACGCTACTGGAGATCAGTGGAGAAATAACTCCAGAAGGATAAAAAAGATGGAGCAAAAGCAAAAACACACTCAGCTGTGGATCTGACTGGTGCTAGAAGTAAAGCCTGATGTTGTAAAGAACAATACTGCATAGGAACCTGGAATGTTAGGCCCATGAATCAAGGCAAAGTGGAAGTAGTCAAACAGGAGATGGCAAGAGTGAACATCAACATTTTAGGAATCAGCGAACTAAAATGGACTGGAATGGGTGAATTTAACTCAGATGACCATTATATCTACTACTGCAGGCAGGAATCCCTTACAAGAAATGGAGTAGCCATCATGGTCAACAAGAGTCCAAAATGCAGAACTTGCGTGCAAACTCAAAAATGGCAGAATGAACTCTGTTCATTTTCAAGGCAAACCATTCAATATCACAGTAATCCAAGTATATGCCCCAAACAGTAATGCTAAAGAAGCTGAAGTTGAACAGTTCTATGAAGATCTACAAGACATTCTAGAACTAATACCAAAAAAAGATGTCCTTTTCATTATAGGGGACTGGAATGCAAAAGCAGGAAGTCAAGAAACACCTGGAGTAACAGGCAAATTTGGCCTTGGAGTACAGAATGAAGCAGGGCAAAGGCTAATAGAGTTTGACCAAGAGAACGTACTGGTCATAGCAAACACCCTCTTCCCACAACACAAGAGAAGACTTTATACATGGACATCACCAGATAGTCAATACTAAAATCTGATTAATTATATTCTTTGCAGCCAAAGATGGAGAAGATCTACACAGTTAGTAAAAACAAGACCAGGAACTGACTGTGGCTCAGATCATGAATTCCTTATTGCCAAATTCAGACTTAAATTGAAGAAAGTAGGAGAAACCACTAGACCATTCAGGTATGACCTAAATCAAATACCATACAATTATACAGAAGAAGTGAGAAATAGATTTAAGGGGCCAGATTTGATGGACAGAGTGCCTGAAGAAATATGGGCAGAGGTTAGTGACACTGTACAGGAGGCAGTGATCAAGACCATTCCCAAGAAAAAGAAATGCAAAAAGGCAAAATGGCTGTCTGAGGAGGCCTTGCAAATAGCTGTGGAAAGAAGAGAAGCAAAAGGCAAAGGAGAAAAGGAAAGATATTCCCATCTGAATGCAGAATTTCAAAGAACAGCAAGGAGAGATAAGAAAGCCTTCCTCAGTGATCAATGCAAAGAAATAGAGGAAATCAATAGAACAGGGAAGATTAGAGATCTCTTCAAGAAAATTAAAAGTACCAAGGGAACATTTCATGAAAGATGGGCTCAATAAAGGACAGAAATGGTATGGACCTAATAAAAGCAGAAGATATTAAGAAGAGGTGGCAAGGATACACAGAAGAACTGTACAGAAAAGGTCTTCATGACCCAGATATCATGATGGTGTGATCACTCACCTAGAGCCAGACATCCTGGAATGTGAAGTCAAGTGGGTCTTAGGAAGTATCACTACGAACAAAGCTAGTGGAGGTGATGGAATTCCAGTTGAGCTATTTCAAATCCTAAAAGATGATGCTGTGAAAGTGTTGCCCTCAATATGCCAGCACATTTGGAAAACTCAGCAGTGGCTACAGAACTGGAAAAGGTCAGTTTTCATTCCAATCCCAAAGAAAGGCAATGCCAAAGAATGCTCAAACTACCGCATAATTGCACTCATCTCACACACTTTCAAAGTGATGCTCAAAATTCTCCAAGCCAGACTTCAACAGTACATGAACCATGAACTTCCAGATATTCAAGATGGATTTAGAAAAGGCAGAACAAGCAGAGATTAAATTGCTAACATCTGTTAGATCATTGAAAAAGCAAGAAACTTCCAGAAAAACATCTATTTCTTCTTTATTGACTACGCCAAAGCCTTTGACTGAGTGGATGACAACACACTGTGGAAAATTCTGAAAGAGATGGGAATACCAGACCACGTGACCTGCCTCCTGAGAAACCTGTATGCAAGTGAGAAAGCAACAGTTAGAACTGGACATGGAACAACAGACTGGTTCCAAAAAGGAAAAGCAGAGACATTCCTTTGCCAACAAAGATCTGTCTAGTCAAAGCTATGGTTTCTGTCTAGTCAAAGCTATGATTTTTCCAATAGTCATGTATGGATGTGAGAATTGGACTACAGAGAAAGCTGAGTGCAGAAGAATTGCTGCTTTGAACTGTGGTGTTTGAGAAGACTCTTGAGAGCCCCTTGGACTGCAAGGAGATCCAGCAAGTCCACCCTAAAGGAAATCAGTCCTGAATATTCATTAGAAGGACTGATGCTAAAGCTGAAACTCCAATAGTTTGGCCCCCTGATGTGAAGAACTGACTCATTTGAAAAGACGCTGATGCTGGGAAAGATTGAAGGTGGGAGAAGAAGGGGATGACAGAGGATGAGATGGTTGGATGACATCACCAACTCAATGGACATAAGTTTGAGTAGACTCCAGGAGTTGGTGATGGACAGGGAGGCCTGGTGTGCTGCAGTCCTTGGGATCACAGGGTCAGACACATCTGAGCAACTGGACTGAACTGAACTGAAAGATACTCTTGTCTTATTACTTAGAATAAGAAGAACCTAAACAACAACCCTAAACTTCCAGTGAATAGTGCATTGATTAAATAATATTACAATGAAAAACTATGCATCCATTAGAAATGATTATGTACATTTATTTATTGACACATAAAGATACTGATGATAAATAAAAAAATTATAGGTCATAAAATATTAAGTTTCATTTGAGTCCACTTTTATAATATATAATATTATTATATGTATATATACATACATATGCATATAGGGAATCTATAGGGAATCCTAGAAGGCTACATGACAAAATATTTACATTGGTTGCTCATTGGATGAAAAGATTATGGAGTTTTATATATTTTCTATATTTGTTAAATTTTATGTTATTAGACGATGTTGCTTTTATCAGCACAAAAATAGGTTCTAAAAATAGATTAAATAGAGGCAATTTGGGGGGAGTCTCAGTTTAAAAACATCTTGAAAATACACCTCCCTCAGGTTCCTACAGTGGGGACTTCCTTCCATCTTCTCCTGAGTTATACATATTGAATCTGTGTTTTCTTCTCTGTGGATAGTTAAATTCATGACCTCCCCACCCTCCTGCTATGCTAATCTGCCACCTGTCTCCTTTCTGACCTGTTGGGGACTCTCAAAAACATGAGCTCACTCAAAGGCATGGCACTTGGGAACAGTGTCGGGGGGAGATGGGAGTTTCACTGCTTTTCTCCTGTTTTCTCCTCTCCGGGCGCTCCCCCTTCTCTGCCCTTGCGTCGGGGGAGCCCGCTCCCGCGCCCCGTCAGCCCCAGCGCCACCTGCAGTGTAACAATGACAGCAGCTACCCCGCTCGCGATTCGCCTGCACACGTCGCCAAACCGCCCTCGGAAGCGTGTCTGTGCCCGGTGAATAATGAGAGAGGCCTGCCATCCATCCAAGGGCAACAGGCTGAGCACTTACGCTTAAAGTGGGCTATTCCCCCCGGCCCCCAGCTTATTTCTTATGTTCTGATTGAAAGGGACCCATTTAAAGGCCTTTGTGGTAAATGCCCAAATAATCGTGTCACAAAGATGGGGGATCACTTTTCACCAGAGTCGATGATCACCACGGATGGGCTGCCATCCTGAAGTTGCCAACTCTGCTTAAACCCTGGTCCCTTACAAGCAATTTCTCTGGACCTTCAGAAGGGACTCATGTCAATGCGTGCCCATTAACTACTGAAAGGCAGGTGACTGCACCAGTCCTGCCATCTGTACATTGCAAGAAGGCAGCCTCCACAGAAAGCAACATTTGGGATCTGGATATGTCTCCCTGATATACAGTGAAGCAAGGATGAAGCACATAAATATAATATCCACTGGATGTGAGGTGTGGGGAAAAGAACCTCTGGGCACAAACAGACCTGAATCTGAATCTCTGTTCACCCCCTTACTCTCCAGCTGTTTGACTTTGAGCGAGTTATGTATTTACTCTGTACCTGGTCCCTCATCTATGAAAGGGGTTATTCATGTCTGTCTGCAGCGTGGTTATGATGGTGTCGCAGATCGTCTTTCCAAAGACAGCAGTAGAAGTACTCCCTGTCCTGTGACTTTTCTAGAATATATCCACTGCCTCATCCCAAAGTAGGGTCTAATTTTCCTTGCTATCAATCTGGGCAGGACTGTGGCTCGTGTACAACCAAAATAAAACATGAGAGAGCTTCTGTATGACTTTTGAGTGGAGGGCAGGAAAGGCAATGCGGTTTCTACTTGGAAGATGAGGCATCCACACTTGGAACTTGAGTAAGGAGTCCAAGTGCGCCAAGGCCGCCACACTGGGAGCAAGCCCAAGTAGCTCTGTGGGGAACCCACATGTGAGTGTGACTGCCCACAAGCCCCCCGAGGTCCAGCCAACAGCGACCCTTAGCCATCAGCCATGGAGACACTCTGCATAATTTCAGCTCCCAACCATCATCACCCCTAGTGTTCCAGTCTCCCTAACTGAAGACCTAGATGTTATAGAGGAGACACCAGCCATCCCTTGTACCCTGACCAACTTCCCTGCCCACATGATCTGAAAGCAAGTGAAAATAGTTGCTTTGTACAACTAAATTTTGGGGAGCCTTGTTATGTAGCAGTCGTAATAGGAAGATAATGCTAGGAAAATAAAGTCCTCTAAAGCAAGTGACACATAGAACACTTACCAAGCAGCAGTTCTAATTATTTACATTATTTCCTCTGAATTGAGATTAAAAGATACTTACTCCTTGGAACTACAGAACTCCTTGGAGTACAGAATGAAGCAGGACAAAAGCTAACAGACTTCTGCCAAGAGAACTCACTGGTCATAGCAAACACCCTCTTCCAACAACACAAGACTCTAGACATGGACATCACCAGATGGTCAACACCGAAATCAGATTGATTACATTCTCTGCAGCTGAAGATGGAGACGCTCTATACAGTCAGCAAAAACAAGACCAGGAGCTGACTGGCTCATATCATTAACTCCTTATTGCCAAATTCAGACTGAAATTGAAGAAAGTGGGGAAAACCACTAGACCATTCAGGTATGACCTAAATCAAATCCCTCATGATTATACAGTGGAAGGGAAAAATAGATTTAAGGAACTAGATCTGATAGACAGAGTGCCTGATGAACTATGGACGGAGGTTCGTGACATGGTACAGGAGACAGGGAGCAAGACCGTCCCAAAGAAAAAGAAATGCAGGAAAGCAAAAAGGTGTGAGGAGGCCTTACAAATAGCTGTGAAAAGAAGAGAAGCAAAAGGCAAAGGAGAAAAGGAAAGATATACTCATCTGAATGCAGAGTTCCAAATAATACCAAGAAGAGATAAGAAAGCCTTCCTCAGCCATCAATACAAAGAAATAGAGGAAAACAATAGAATGGGAAAGATTAGAGATCTCTTCAAGAAAATTAGAGGTACCAAGGGAAAATTTCATGAAAGATGGGCTCAAAAAAGGACAGAAATTGTACAGACCTAACAAGCAGAAGATATTAAGAAGAGGTGGCAAGAATACACAGAAGAACTGTACAAAAAAGATCTTCACAACCCAGATAATCATGAAGGTGTGATCACTCACCTAGAGCCAGACATCCTGGAATGCTAATTCAAGTGGGCCTTAGGAAGCATCACTACGAACAAAGCTAGTGGAGGTGATGGAATTTCAGTTGAGCTATTTCAAATCCTAAAAGATGATGCTGTGAAAGTGTTGCCCTCAATATGTCAGCAAATTTGGAAAACTCAGCAGTGGCCACAGAACTGGAAAAGGTCAATTTTCATTCCAATTGCAAAGAAAGGCAATGCCAAAGAATGCTCAGACTACCACACAACTGCACTCACCTCACACGCTAGTAAAGTGATGCTCAAAATTCTCCAAGCCAGGCTTCAGCAATACGTGAACCGTGAACTTCCAGATGTTCAAGCTGGTTTTAGAAACGGCAGAGGAACCAGAGATCAAATTGCCAACATCCGCTGGATCATCATAAAAGCAAGAGAGTTCCAGAAAAACATCTATTTCTTCTTTATTGACTATGCCAAAGCCTTTGACTGTGCGGATCACAATAAACTGTGGAAAATTCTGAAAGAGACAGGAATACCAGACCACCTGACCTGCCTCTTGAGAAACCTGTATGCAGGTGAGAAAGCAACAGTTAGAACTGGACATGGAACAACAGACTGATTCCAAATTGGAAAAGGAGTACATTAAGGCTGTATATTGTCACCCTGCTTATTTAACTTATATGCAAAATACATCATGAGAAACGCTGGGCTGGAGGAAGCACAAGCTGGAATCAAGATTGCTGGGAGAAATATCAATAATCTCAGATATGCAGATAACACCACCCTTATGGCCGAAAGTGAAGAACTAAAGAGCCTCTTGATGAAAGTGAAAGAGGAGAGTGAAAAAGTTGGCTTAAAGTTCAACATTCAGAAAGTAAGATCATGGCATCTGGTCCCATCACTTCATGGCAGATAGATGGGGAAACAGTGGAAACAATGGCTGACTTTATTTTTCTGGGCTCCAAAATCACTGCAGATGGTGATTGCAGCCATGAAATTAAAAGATGCTTGCTCCTTGTAAGGAAAGTTACAACCAACCTAGACAGCATATTAAAAAGCAGAGACATTACTTTGCCAACAAAGGTCCATCTAGTCAAGGCTATGGTTTTTCCAGTGGTCATGTATGGATGTGAGAGTTGGATGATGAAGAAAGCTGAGTGCGGAAGAATTGTTGCTTTTGAACTGCGGTGTTGGAGAAGACTCTTGAGAGTCCCTTGGACTGCAAGGAGATCCAACCAGTCCATCCTAAAGGAGATCAGTCCTGGGTGTTCATTGGAAGGACTGATGCTGAAGCTGAAACTCCAATACTTTGGCCCCCTGATGCGAAGAGCTGACTCATTTGAAAAGACGCTGATGCTGGGAAAGATTGAAGGCAGGAGGAGAAGGGGAAGACAGAGGATGAGATGGTGGGATGGCATCACCGAGTCAATGGACATGAGTATGAGTAAGCTCCAGGAGTTGGTGATGGACAGAGAGGCCTGGTGAGCTGTGGTTCATGGGGTCACAAAGAGTCGGACACGACTGAGGGATTGAGCAACAACTCAGCCCACGCACAGCAGCGACTGAATTCTCCAACCCTAGAGCCTGTGCCCCAAACAGAGAAGCCACCACAGTGTGAAGCCCGTGCCCTCAGCACAGTTGTCTCGCTCTTCACAGCTAGAGAAAAGCCCATACGCAGCAATGAAGACCCAGCACAGCCGAAAATAAATACATGAATAAATAATTTTTAAAAGGAATATTCATTTCTTTATACGCTGCCATCAATTAAGCTTTAATCAAAACATTGGATGATTGAATAGCAGTCCAGAAAATCTGAGCCTGTGCGAGTATGTGTGAGTCCCCGCATTTGGAGATAGATGACCCTTGTCCTGAACAGGCTCAGCCCTTTCCTCTAAGGATCCAGGGGTCAGGGGTGGATTTCATAGACACTTTGCCTCATGAATAGGAGTATTAATATTTCAGAGAGCCTGATGAACATTCCGAAAAGTAAAAATACTGTTTTATAGGCTGCTGTACTATATCGCGAAGAGCAGGGAGGGGGCTGGGGGAGAGGCAGGGTGCAGAGAAACATGACACAGAGACAGAATTGTTTCCTAATAAAAAAATCTCTCAAAGTTTTCTGCGAGGCCCTGTCAGCAGCTCTTCGAGCAGCACAGCTTATTTTAAATTTTATTTAAATCAACAAATTGTACACACTTGAACATGGAAACAGAATACAGGGAAAACACAAGCTGCCCTAACAGAGTAACGTCTAATAAACATTATGCTGCTCAGAGATATTTGCCGTTTAATCACCCCGTGAAAAGATGTCAGATAGCATCTTGCTAAAGGCAATGGTGCCAGCTTTCCTGGCTTCGGAGTTCACGCAGCTAATTTTTTTTTTTTTTTCTCTCTTCCCCATTTGCTTTTTTTTTTTCTTTCTTGTTTTTCAAATAGCAGCCTCTGAGATGCTCACTCAGAGGATAAAGCATTTGCGCTTCAAGGACTGATAATAATAGGTTTCCCTGGCGGCTCCTGCAATGCAGGAGACCCAGGTTCAATCCTTGGGTCAGGAAGATCCCCTGAAGAAGGGAAGGACTTCCCGCTCTAGTACTCTTGCCTGGGAAATCCCATGGGCTGAGGAGCCTGGCAGGCTACAGTCCATGGAGTAGCAAAGAGTCAGTCCTGACTGAGAGACTTAACACTGGCTTATTGATAATAATATCCATTTATTGAATAGTTTCTTTGTCAGGACTGGCTATATCCTTTGTGGGGCCCAGAGCAAATGAAAACATGGTGTCCTTTTTTCAAAAATTAAGAGAATTTCAAAGCACTGCTAGCATAACATTAAACCTAATATGAGGTCTTTCTGAGTACAGGCCCTGGTTTCTACCAACTAGGTATCAGTAGACCTGCCTTCTGATACCCCCATGTGACAAGCACAAATGTCTCCAGATACAGTCAGGTATCTTCTGAAGAGTGAACTGCCCCAGCTGGGAACCACCTGTATAAATGAGTGAGTCCCACACTTCGACTGTGCGCTGTGCGCCTGTTTCCTATAGCAGGCATTGTTGCTGAGTTGCTGTTCTTGCTTAGTCGCTCAGTGGTGTCTGACTCTCTGCCACCCACGGCCTGTAGCCCACCAGGTCCTCTGTAAATGGGATTTCCCAGGCAAGAATACTGGAGTGGGTTGCCACTTCCTTCTCCAGGGGATGTTCCCGACCCGGATGTTTCCAGGCAGATTCTTTATTACCGAGCCAGGGAGGCCCCATTAGCCTTGTCTAAAGAGGTCAGCCACTACTCAGCTCCAGTGGACTGTTGCTAAGAAGAAGTATTTACTCTTTATTGTCAGATCTTACAAATTTTTAAGAAATGTCTGGTTTTATGCTTTTTCAGATTTTTACACGCTGGCATCAATATTTTTATAATTTGATGTAGGCCAAATGAGAGACATCTGTGGACCACACTTGGCCTCCTGGCTGCTCGGGCGCAAGCTCTAGCCTAGAGGACTCCCCAAGATGCTGTCCCATGTGTCCGTGATGTCCCACAGTGCTCCCACGTCTCAAGCACGTTTCCCCCAGGGAATGCTGCCTTTCAAAACAGGGGGATGAATCAAAGTAGTACTTAACGCATTTAATTGAGCAGGTCCACGTTGCCCCTTCAAACAGACAGTTTTAAAAAACTTGTTTCTTGATAACAAGTGAATTCCCGAATGGGTGAAAGGAAAAGGGTTATTTAGAAGATGCTCTTTCAGTTGGAGCTGTCTATTTTTTCACCCACCCTGATGAATATTTTCTTTGCCTGTAAGTACTAGAACCTCCTTCAAGCTAGCTCTCCAGTGGGGCAATTTATTTTACAGATATACAGGAATACTTCTGAACCCATGGACAGCAAGCATACTCACACCCCCAGAAGGGACCAGAAAAACTGTCTTGAACCAAGCGATACTCTTGTTTCCCTTGATGTATCTTTCCTTATTCCTTTCTCTCTGGAATGGCTTTCTCCTTCTGTAAATACACAGCTGTCCTACTGCTGGAGCTATACATTGCCCATGCTTCATTTGAAACCTCTAGAGTGAAAGTGATAGAACCAGCTGAAGGTAGATGTCAGCTTTTGTTTTTCTCAAATTCTCAAAGTATTCTTGACCCCCCAGAAATGCGAAACCCAGTTTTAGCTAGAGCGTGTCTCTGTGTCTTTAGCAGTAATCTCTGGGATGAAGTTCATGGATCTTTAACACTAAACGTGTAATTTACACTCAATACTGGGAACATATCAAGGAAGGATTGCTTATCTATGAGGAGCAGACGACAACAATCACAGGCCATTAGTGAAACTGAAACATACCTCAGCTAGATCAGTGATATTTCAATCAGTGCATTCTAAGGAAATAATCATGAATATGCTGAAAGACCTACTCACAAGAATATTGATCACTGATCACTGTATTATTTAAAACAGTGAAAAACTGAAACCACTTATATGGTCAATAATAACGAATTACCTTCAAAATTGCAGTCTGTCAACGCTACGGGTACTATGGTATCTTTTAAAATGGTCTTGAAAAACACTAGTGACATGTAAAAAAAATCCCATCCCGTATCAGAAGTCAGCAAACTATGGCCATGGGGTAAACCCTGCCCGTCACCTATTTTTGTAAATAGTTTTGTTGGCACAAAGCCACACCCTTTTGTTTTCTTATTGTCCATGGTTGGCTTTGTTCTGGATGCAGAGCTGAGTGGCTGTGACAGAGAGACCTCATGGCCAGCGAAGCTGAAAATACTTACAACCTGGCTTTTTACAGAAAAGGTTACTGACCTCTGTTCTGTATCATTAGTGATGAAATAGTATTATTTCAGAGAGAGAAAGAGAAAGAAAATAGTGAAAGTAAACATACTGAAATGAAGAACAGTGTTTATCCTGAATGATAGGAAAACAGGTAATATTTTTATCCCTTTGCTTTTCAATCTTCTCCAAAATTGATATAATAACTATTACTGTTGTCATAACATACAAAACACTTAAAATTTTTTACACCATCCTGGAGAAGGAAATGGCAACCCACTCCAGCATTCTTGCCTGGGAAATCCCATGGGCAGAGAAGCCTGGTGGGCTACAGTCCATGGGGTTGCAAAGAGTCAGACACGACTTAGCAACTAAACCACAAGCTAACAGAACAGAGATTTCAGTGGCCACACATGACAAAGAATACAGAGTTTATAGAACTAGTTCAAAAAAAGACACTAATTTTTTTTTATACCATTAAAGAAAACCCCATTATATGCCCCCAGTCTCCCTTCTCAGTTACAGTGTCAGCAGAGTCTCTGGTTCCTTGTTGAGTGACTGTAGAGCCACCAATTGCCCTGGGACCAGGTCCTATCCAATATTATACCTGGGAGGATATGAGCAACAGAAAAAGAGGAACAGGGCCACAGAGCTTGGAGAAAATTAAGATCTGCAGGCGTGACATTTCCTAGAAATCAGACTTGTCTTGGTCTCCCCCATAATTATTCACCATTTTGTTTACAAATGGGAAACAGCAGCCTACCGCTCAGTGTCTTCCAAGAGACTGAAGTTAATTTGAAATAATCCTCCAGCAAAAGTACCAATAAAAGCATCTGGAATGCCCTGATGCCATCCCCTCTGGCTACTGACACGACATTATTAATACACAAATCAAAGCTGACTGCTCTGGTAACACTGAGTCCCCTGGCAGCAAGAGCCCTGAACAGAGAAGGCGCTCCTTCCTTCAGACAGGGCCGACTTAAAACACCATCTCGTTGTAACAGGCTTAGTTAGGACATTAAAGGGATCCCAGACAGAAATTTTACATCTCCTTCCTTTCTTTCCCCTCAGATAGAATGGGCCTGTCCCCCGCTAAAATCATAAATAAATAAAAGAAGAAGAAATTCAAACTATGCCTAAGAATAGGCTCATGAGACATAAAGGAGGCCAGAAATGTAATGTGATGTGAGGGCTGTCACAAGATTTCACTTGTCAGAGATACTAACAGGAAACTTACGCCTGCCTGAAGTTTCCACCATTAGAGACACTGTGCTGTTGTGTGTGTGTGTTTTTTTAAAGGCTCTGCTCAAATATAGAATTATTGAACTTCTGGGTTTAAAGAGTGAGTCCTTAGAGGTCATAAATCCATTGCTGAACTGATATGCAAATCCCCGCTCCTGTATTCCTTCTAAGACAGGGAACTCATTACCTTAAAAAAGAAGAGCTATTCCATTTTGAGCTGGCTTTAACTATCCAAATGCTTTCTTTCTGGTGAGATAAAATCTGCTTCTGGGGATTTACTTTTAAAATTATATTTCTAAGATGACTCTGCATTTCTCTGCTCTGAAACATCGTGTTTTAGTTTCCCAGTCTAGTGCTCAGAGAACAATCATATCACAGGATTTTGAAGTGGGAGATGTTCACTGCCACCAGCCATGTGCATCCTGTTGCTGCACGTAACAGGCTCTTGGAAATACACTGGATGAGATGTGTTCTTTGATCATTAGTTCTGTTTCATTCACCCAAACGAATGTTTAATAACTAACCTTTCAGGCATGGTCAACAGAGATGATCATCCAAGTTTCTGCTCTCACGGGGTTTACGTAATGAGGAAAACAGCTAGCACACAAGACAGGATGAGCAGGGTCATTTCAGGCATGGTCAAGACAGAGTAAGGACCTGTCTTGTCCTTAAGTTGAGACAGTGACAAGGATCAGAGAGAGAGAAGCAGGCTGCTTTGGACGAAGAATATTAGAGTTGACTTGCATTCCTGCTAAAAATATGTTGCAGTCTCAACCTCAGGACCTAGAGAAGAGTCACAGGCTCAAGGAAGAGAAAGCATTCCAGGATCCATCCAGCAAGTATTTTAAGGCTCTCTTATGCGCTTTACCTGTTGCAGTGAGGTCTCCTCATTCTGATTGGCAGGGCCGAGGTGGCTCAGGCAGAGCCGCCCGTTGCTATTGGTGGAGGCCGAGACTCTAAGGCAGGCAGGTGGATCAGAATCACTGCAGACAGACTTCCTCCACGTCTCAGGCTGAAGGAGAATGGACCCAGGAGTGTTGTTCACACAGTGAAACATCTGAAACCTTGATACTGCAATTTTGGCCCAGTGTATCCTTGACTTTTAGCTCTGAGGTATCTTTGGAAACTCTTTCTCAAAGAAGATACATAAGATACTGTTCAGACTACCTACCTATTCATTTTTTTTTTCTTTTCAGATATTGGCAAGAACCTTTGATGAACATAGAAGCTTGCTGGCTCAGCAGGCAACAAATACCAAAAGATCAGGGCAACAAATTGCAAACTTGTGAGAAGGTAGACTGGCTACTTACCCATCTGACTGTTTACCCAGTATTATATAGACCTCTAGATTGTAAGAGGGCTTCTTTGATAGCTCAGTTGGTAAAGAATCTGCCTATAATGCAGGAGAGCCCAGTTCGATTCCTGACTGGGTAAGATCCCCTGGAAAAGGGATAGGCTACCCCACTGCAGTATTCTTGGGCTTCCCCTGTGGCTCAGCTGGTAAAGAATCTGCCTGCAACGTGGAAGACCTGGGTTTGATCCCTGGGTCGAGAAGAGCCCCTGGAGAAGGAAATGGCCACCCACTCCAGTATTTATCTGGAGAATTCCATGGAAGGTATAGTCCACGGGGTCACTAAAGTATCACACGCCAGTGAGCAGCTTTCACTTTCACTTCCTAGATTATAAGAGCCCTGGTTCACTGCCGGGTCCACGAAAGAGCAACCTCTGCGACACTCGGATTTATGAGAAGACCTCAGGCTCCCTGCAGGGCATGCGTTGGCGTGGCCCAGCACCTGTTCACAACCCGGGTCTCATTTCTGGTTGGCTGGTAGTCAGGGTTACTGCTTTATCTCGGGCTCACAGAAACCCTCACAGAGCAGCAGAACAGCAGCCGTAAGACCCTCGCCCTTGGAGGACAGTTACTGGCTGTCTGTCGGGCCATCATCGGTCACTCTCCCGGTCACCACGCTGCTCTGATCTACAGGGGTGAACTCTTAGAAACTCCTTCATGTGCTGGCTTTGGCCCCACCCGCATGCTAACTATGCTGACTGGTCCAAGAGCAGGAAAAGCTCAAAGTCCCTTCTCTAGGAACTAGGTTCAGGCCAAGAAGAAATTCAATCTCTCCACCTCCATCATTTAGTTTCATTGTGTTTCTATTTCACTCTTTTTTTTCTTTCTCTCTCTTTAGGTGGCAAAAACTTGGGTATTGTCAACAGCCATATTTTAAAGCCTAGAATTTGAGAAACTGAACAAGGCAACCTGCAGTATAAGAAAAGAGTTTATCCAATGCCATTGAATTCTCTACAATATACTCCAAATTATATTGAACAAGATGAAATTGCCAATATTTGACCATTTTAAAATTGACCACGATTAATAAAACTGACATGAAGTATAGTTCTAGCTGTGCTATTTAGGATTTACAATGGTGTTTTCCTTTTCAATTTTCTCTAGAATTGATTTGTTTTTGTTCATTTTATTTTTCATGCAGAAACAAACATTCTGACAAATCCACACAAATCATGAATCTTTTTTCTTTTATATGAATTTCATCAGAGACACAGAATACCTGAAGAAGGTAGAAATATCATTTTGGCCTTGGGAGAGGGTTTGGGTAGCCAAAGGACTATTCTGCAGTGGTTGGAAATTTTCATTCTAAAATTTATTTTAATTGAAGATCATTTAGAATTCATTCTAAAAGCCAACTTTCAAAGCAATGCCAGGCCTGTAATAGACATAAGAGTTTCTCAGAACCCAGGCACAACAGGGAAGGTGAAAAATTAGACAACAGGTATCACACCAATGGATAGGAAAGCAATGCTGCGATGTTGTTTATTGCTTAAGTTTCAAAATAGTACAGGTACATTTTTGAAGAGATTATAAGCTATGACCACAAATAGATACTGGTTGACAATTGAAAGAGATCTGGGCATTGACTGAAGGTTGAGGATACTCTCAAGTCTGTTAGGAAACCATCATCAAAAACAAAGAATGTTCTGGAACCAACACAGCAGCCTATAGAAGCCATGACACAGCGCTCTTCTTAAAGCAGTGTGAACAAATGACCACAGAATTGTCTTGTCACAAAGTTGTTCCAAGCTTGATTTATAAACACTTCTGACTATGTGCTGCTTGGGCGGACCCTTGGTCCCCTCACCGTCATGAGAAGCATGCTGTGAGAGCAGGGGTCAACAAACTACGGCCCCTGGGCCAACTCCAGCCCACCAACTGCTTCTGCATAGCCCATGAGCTAAGACTAGTCCTTACGTTTTTAAACAATCGAAAATAATTAACGGATGATATTGCTTGACATGTGAACCTTAAGTGAAATTTCAGTTTCAGTTCATAGGTAAAGTTTTTGAAATGCATCAACAATTTGCTTACGTATTGTCTGTGGCTGCATTTCCACTAAAAAAAAAAAAAATGGCTTGAGTACTTGGGCAACAGAGACAGTATGGCCCACAAAGCCTAACATTTCTTACTATCTGGCTCTTTACAGAAATAAGTGTGCCAGCCTCCATTCTAGAGTATCTTTGCTTCTGCAAGACTTTTCTAGCAAGATGTTGAGGTACATAAAAGGAGGAAGTTTGGTCTTCATCAAACTTAAAGAAGAGGCTTTGCTGTTTCATACATCCTTGTTGATAAATACCAAAAGTTTGACCTGAGACCTGCTCTCCTTGGAGTCTGGTTGTGAGTTGTGGGAGCTGACTCAGAGTTGACACCTATCTCTTTAACTGTTGGGGGTTAATGAAATTGACCAAGAAGAATTTAACTGTATGACACCCAATTTGGTCGGATCACTTTGCAGCAAATGCCTTGAGAGGGGCAGAATTGATCTGAGTGTTGCAAAAAAAAATACTCATTGACATTCTAGTACTTTATTCCAGACCTTTCCTAAGACCCAGTTGTTTTACTGCCCTTGTACCCCAAGAAAAATTGAATATCTTTAAAATGAATCCCTTTTGTTCTGCTTAAGCTATGTCCAACAGATTTTTATCACTTGCAACCAAATAGAACCCTTATTTATACACTCCTGATGATCAACAGAAGGGGATAAAGATGCAAGAGTTGTAGCTGTTCATTTTATGGAACCATAAGATCTTCCTGAATTATTTAGTTAACCATCCACCAGCACTTATAGCCAGGCACCTCTCACACTTAACCCAGAAATCTTCGTTATTAAGGTGATGCTTTATACTCTTTGCGCTGGGCAGCAGCCCAGCAAAAATGCGGACACATTTTCGGTAAGCCTGGGGAGTGGGTAGCGTGGTGATGGGTGGTAAGTATCATGCACCTAACTCTTTACAGGGCGGCCCCGACATCACACACTTAAGACGACCCAGCTGCCTCATCCATTACTCACAGATAGCTCCCAAGATTCAGCAGGTGATCAAACAGGCAGTCCATGGGCTGCAAGAGAGTCAGACACGACGAGAGACGGAGCAGCTTTGAAAGAACGTTTGGGAATTTTCCAAAGATACCCTAATTTGCTACTCTGTACCTGTTTGTAACGGCATTCATCTTTTGATGGACTCCATGGTTCCTCTTGGTGGGAGCACCTGTGAGCCCAGGGAATTCTTTCTCTAGCCTATTCTAGTGGTGGAAGCACTTCCGTTTCAAAAGGCTGTGCAACATAGAGCACTCAGTTTCCCTGCACTAATTCTAATAAATCCAGGAGAGAGTGCAGTGCGAAATGGAAGGAGATGGATGCAGGCCCACCTCAGTATAATGGGGCTTTTATGCTGACATGCCCCATTAGGGACCACCACACACATCTTCCTCAATAAACAAGCTTACTGCCCAAGTAATAAAGTCATTTATGGAGAGAAGTCAGCCAAAAGACCAGGACTTATGGGAGGTTCTCAGGGAGGAATCATACTGAGTTAGGTTGAAAGAGAATCCCATAGATTCAAATCAAAAGACCAGTTTTCAACCGGGAGCCCTAATTTCTATGGACCTATTACCTAACCTTTCCTTCGTGGGTTCAGAAAGAACCCAAATGTACATTATCATGTACACTATCCCAAATAGGGAAAGGGAATTTGGTGACTTTAAAGCCAATTAAGCCCTTTCTGAATATCAGAGTGGTTTTCTCTGCTTTTTCCAAAACATAAGAATTTCTGATCAAACAAGAACTTTTCCACTTTTAATTAGCCCCTTGTGTTCTGAGAAGAAAAGCAAGGGTGAAAGTTATAAAACTCTCTTATTTAAAGTCACCGTTACAAGGTCTTTTAATTTTTTAACTCCACTGATTATTAAAAGGAGATGTCATGAGGAAGCGAGCACTTCTCTTTCTCTGAGTTCAAGTGCTTTTTGTGGTAAAAGTTAATTCTGTGTCTTATCTAAGACCGTGCAAACCTAGGGGATACAGGAAGGTTGACAAGGGGTAGATACGAGATGAAAGGGAAAATTTCCTTTAGGACATGGTCGCCTGAGAAAGCGACCGGATGTTGCTGGTGCACTTTGCCGACGCTCATAACATACCAGCTGCTCCTCATGAGACTCAATGCACATAGCTCTCATCACTCGCATGTGTGTGTATGTGTGTACATATAAGACGCAGGGTGTAGGCCACATGCACACGCATACACACGTAAGCGTATGTACAGGTCAGCATGTATGTATGTATCTAAATGAGGGCGTAAAGACCCTCGTACTTCTGGGGGGAGGGTGCAATTTTACACTTTCTTCCCTTTTATTAACATAGAATCTTTTACCGAATATATACAGTAAAGTGTACACAACTTTAGGGGTATCGCCTGATAAATTTTTACGGATTTACACCTGGCTGGTTTCCCTGGTGGCTCTGTGGTTAAGAATCTACCTCCGATGCAGGAAACATGGGTTCAGTTCCTGGGGCGGGTAGATCCCCTGGAGAAGGAAATGGCAACCCACTCCCGTATTCTTGCCTGGGAAATTCCACGGACAGAGGAGCCTGGCGGGCTACAGCCCATGGGGTCACAAAAGAGTCGGACACAAACTTAGCCACCAAACCACAACAGCAGCCCATCACACAGCCTAAGAAGCAAAGCACTGCCCAGAACCGAGCGCTCAACACAAGCTCGCCAGTTCAGACAGCCCTCTGCTCCGCATCCTGCAGAGAGGCATGGACCAGCACCTAACCGGGGGCAGGGTTCCTGGCCTAACGTCTTAAATGGCTGGTGCTATTACACTGACTCTGAGGCGCTGGGGAGCTCCCGGTGAGCAGATGCTGGCAGGGGTCGGTCCACAGGTGAGCGCAGCCCCCCCGCGTCCGGGTGGGAGGGCGCTCCTCCAAGGGAGTCTGCAACGCCTGCCAGCCTTTCCCGGCCTCCCTGCGGCTTGTTTCTGGGACGAGCCTCCAGCCGATGGGAACTGAGGGGCTCTCTGCTGGGGCCTCTGGGAAAGACCCGCCCTTCTGAGGAAAGAGAGAGAAGGAAGGGGAACATTCCCCCCCTGTCCCCGTCAAACACCTACAGACACGGCACTCGGAGCCAGGGCAGCCGTCGGTGGCAGGACGCGGACGCGGTGGGAGGATGGAGGCTGAGTCCTCAAGAGCAAGCCCCGCAGCCAGCGGTCCACAAACGTGCGCTGTGAAGGGTCAGACCGCAGAGAGTCTGCGGGCCACACGCAGCCTTTGTTGCTCTTCTCCTCTTCTCTCCTGGCACTTCTTCTTGGTTACATTGCTGTTGTTCAGTGTGTCTGCCTCTGTGTGACCCTGTGGACTACAGCCCACCAAGGCCCTCTGTCCTCCACTGTCTCAAGTTTGCTCAGATACACTCCCACTGAGTTGACGATGCTATCTAGCCTCTCATCCTCTGCCGCCCCCTTCTTCTTTTGCCTTCAGTCTTTCCCAGCATCACAGTCTTTTCCAGTGAATCGCCTCTTCAGACTAGGTGTCCAAAGTACTGGAGTTTCAGCTCTAGCATCAGTCCTTCCAGTGAGTAGTCAGGGCTGATCTCCTTTAGGACTGACTGGTTTGACCTCCTTGCAGTCCAAGGGACTCTCAAGAGTCTTCTCCAGCACCGCTATTCCAAAGCATTAGTGGTTTTGGGTTGCACAAAAACAGCGAGGGTGTATTTGCCTCACAGGCGAGCGTTTGATGACCCCTTGTCTTAACCAGCCCAGTAACCACCTATCTGCAGAGTTCTTATTCAGGAATATGATTCAAAAGTGAGCTGTTTCTTAAGCTACTCTATGTCAGATATTCCATTACTTGCAACCAAAAAATACCCCCATGATACTGCATTGCACCTTTCTCAGACTTATTCCACATCTCAAATAAAAGGGAATAATAGTGAAGGAAGTATTTGAGAGGCCAAGGATAAATATACTACAAGTGTACCAGAACTTTCTCCTCAGAACGTGGTGGCTGCTTCTGCCTTGGAAGGACTGGATTGGATCGAGGGACGGTCGCTGTGGAGAGTGAGGGCCAAGAGTGGGAGTGTGGAGCTTTGAAATCCTAGGAGGAAAAAGTGAGGTCCCAAGACTCCAGAATAGGCCACAAGAGACAGGATCTCCCACCTGAACAATCCAGATGGCTTGCAGCTTGCATCTCACGCCTCTCAACGCCAGAACTGGACACAGTTTGAAGTGCTGACTCAACTAGGCTCCAGTCCCTGGCTATTCAATCAGACACTCATCTAGGTATGGCTGTGGATGTATTTTTGTAGATACGGGTTAACAGATGCAACCAACTGATTTTAAACAAAGGAAACAATCCCAGAGGATAGGGGTGGGCCTCCAGCCATCCGTGGAAGGAAACATTCTACCCCAAGACTGTCACATCAGCTCCTGTCTGAGTTTCCAGCCTGTGACCTGCCTTCAGGATTTCACGGTTGGCAGCTTCTACAGTCCTCTGAGCCAGTCCCTTAAGAGAGAGGAGAGATATATCTACATATTCTCTAACTTGTTCATGTCCTTTATTTGTGGACTTGGTATTTAAGCATCCGCCAAGTCACTAAAATGTACTCGCAACCTTAAATTCAGTACCGCGTGCCCCAGTCACTCGCAGACGTATGCGTGTGGATGGCAAAAGATCGAGTCACCTGACGCGCATCTCTTCGGCCGCGGTACAGTAGGCCGGCACTCTGCCTTCCCGCCTCAATCCTCCTACTAGAAATCTGTCCTTTTGGAATCTATACCATACCACAATTTTTCCCAGGCATTTTTTAGTGCTTTCTGACAGCGATTTCACTGTTTAAAAGGGCTCCCCTGTACGCTGGTGTCCCCAAGCCCAGAAAGCCTGGGATGTGCCTTGTGCGAAAACACGCATGTTAGATAAACTTTGTCTGCGCATGAGTTACAGCACCATCAGCTGTTCACCGTCAATAAACACTTTAAATAGATGCCTTTAAACTGAAACACGCAGAAAAGAAGGTTTTGTATTGATCAACTGATGGAAATATTGTGACCGGAGGCTCATAGGAACTTAACCCTATACTGCTTCTAGGAACAGTGTTGCTAATTCAGTGTTCATGGCAACTTTATAGAATGTAATTATCACAAATAATGAGAATCTGAGCATCAGATAAATACATGTATATAGGTATATTACATTTATGTAAAGAATCTGCTTGCAATGCAGGAGACGTGGATTCCATCCTTGGGTCAGGAAGATCCCCTGGAGAAGGAAATGGCAGCCCACGCCAGGATTCTTGCCTGGGAAATCCCATGGACAGAGGAGCCTGGCGGGCTACAGTCCGTGGGGCCACAGGAGTCAGACGTGACCTACTGACAAAGTCACCCCCGCCATACTCATAAACACACAGGGAGGTTCTGTTTCTCTGGAGATCACTACTGACACATCAGCCCACCAAGTGTGGTCTCTGAAGTCAGGGTGACGAGAGAACCGTCGGTGGCTCCTGCTCTCCTCGGGACAAAGCCCACCCTGGCTATCGAAGACCCCTCAAGGCCAGCAGGCACCTGAACGTGGCGGACTCGTGGGGCCTCGCTCTTGTCCCTCTGGCCCCAATCTGCAGCTATACCCGACCACATGTAGTCCCCACGTGCGCCACCTCGTGGCCCTCCTCCATGTTTTACTCACTGCCTTCTGCTTTGCCTTGTCAGACTTCCACCCTCTGCTTCAGCCACATTGTACTTGCTCCCTAGTCCAACATTTCGGCACCAGGGCCCCAGAGCCAGCACCCCAACACGAGCACTCCCGCACCCCGGCCCCCGCCACGGCATCTCCACCAGCATCCCTGGGTTCCCACAGCCCCATCCATCTCAAGGCCTGTTTTCCAAGCTGCTCCCTTCCCCTGTAATGTTCTCTCACTCCCTCCTTGCTAGTGAGAACTGACTCCTCCTCTGTAACCCGGCTCACCCCTCAGTTCCTCAGGGAAGCCTCCCTCATGAGGTTCGTTTCATTGTTTAACTTATCTCTGCAGCTCTTGGCACAACTGCAGTTTTTATTAGTGTTGCTGATTATTTAATCTGTGCAAGGGTTCTTAATAATTTTATTCCATGGGTCCCTATGGCAGTCCGGGAAAGCCAGAACAATGTCATCAAATCCATGATATAAAATGCATAGGACTACAAAGAAACTTGCATTTCAGTATAATTGGTTATCAAAATATTTTCTTAAATGTAACATAGTAATAAATGTGCTTCTTTATTAAGATATTAAATAACAAGATCTAGTGGAAAGTCTAATAACTACTGTAATTTTGAAGTGGTGATAAGTACAAGTGATATTCCACAGCATCTGCAATAATTATAATGGAATACAAAAATGAGAAATCTATATTGGTGAACAAGATCACAAATATTATTAATTCTATCACTTCTGATGCTTAAATTCATAATGGAAGGGAATGTGAAATATCATTAAGGGTTTCTGAAAAGAAAGATGTCATTCTTTTTTCATTCACGTTTATAGATCCCTTCCTCCTCTCAGATTCCATATATAGTCTCTAGATTAGAGAGTCTGGGTTTATGTCTGAATTCTCCACTTGATCATAAACCCTGAAAGTGGACTTCCCTGGTGGTCCAGTGGCTAGGACGCTGCACTCCCAATGCAGGGGGCCTGGATTCGATCCCTGGTCAGGGAACTGGATCCCACGTGCTGCAACTGAGAGTTTGATGGCTACAGCTAAGATCTTGTACAGTTCCAATAAATAAATAAATAGTAAAAAATAAGTAAATAAACTCTGAAAGGTTGACCATGTCTGGTTTTGCTTACCATTATATTCTCAATACTTGGGACATAGCAAAGACTCAATAAAAATCTGTTAAAACAAAATGGAAGGAAAAAAGGAATTCCATCATGTGCTTGGCTAAGTAAGTAGCCCTTTACTCGATGTTCCACAACTTTAAAACCCAGGTCAGTTTTTATCTCCTTCAGAAAATCGTTCATGCTCAATCTCCGAAAAACCACTGGGTTGGTTCTCTCTCTTCAGAACACTCATATCATGAAGTACTTCCTTTTGACCTAGTTCTTCCCGAAACTGTCAATTTAGTTATCTCCCTTCTCACTCATACATTTTTGAATGGGAGGTTTTGTTTTTGTTTTAGGGCAAGGGTGATACCTGATTTAGCTTTCTGTATCACCAGTGTTTACAATGCAAGGGACCAGGATGAAGTTTTGTACTTGACGGATTTTTTAAATGGAACTGACTTTCATTCTCTCCTTTCAAACGGAAGTGCCATCTCTGCTCCGACTCCACGTCACATGGGACTTGGGCTGCTCTGTGACCTGTTCACTTTGCCTTCCACCCCCCCACAAGCCCTCTTCAGCGGGTGCTTGGCTTAAGGTTTATACAATTGCACATGCGTGGATTGACTCTGAATCACACCCCATGAGCAGGAATAATGACATGCATTTCGTAAAACGTAAACTGTACCTTCTTTTCATCTATCCCCAGGCGGTGCTAGTGGTACAAAACTCACCCGCCAATGCACAAAATGCTGGAGACATGGGTTCAATCCCTGGGTCGGGAAAGTCCCCTGGAGCAAGAAAAGAGGACAGACAAAGCTCCATGGAGCCGGGCGGAATTCACTTTTGGAATGCGAATGCTTTTTAAAAATCCAAAACATGAGAGTGAAGGTATTAGTCGCGCAGTCATGTCCAGCTGTTTGCCACCCACCTCGTGGACTGTAGCCCACCAGGCTCCTCTGTCTGTGGGACTTCCCAGGCAACAGTTCATTTCCTTCTCCAGCAGGTCTTTCCGATCCAGGAATCAAACCCAAGTCTCTTGCACTGCAGGGAGATCTTGACCATCTGAGCCACCAGGGAGGCCCTAAAAGCATCCAAAAGACAGCGTCCACACTGGCATTCGTCCCACTCAGCAGAAGAGAGCCAAGCCTGAGTGGCTCCCAGGGGCTCCCAGCTTGAAGGTGTGGGGTCAGCAAGATGGGGAAAGACTCCAGCCTCCTGCTCCTCCTGCCTCTGCTGAGTTTGCAGGAGGATGGACACTGGCTTACTGCGACTTCAGTCTGTTCTCTTGGCCAAAGATTTTGCTTGAGAAGAACCTTTGTTGTAAGGAGGAGTAGGAAGAAGAGGAAAGTACTTTGAAATACACGTGGAATTAAAGCATTTGCTTTGGATGAAGGATTGCTTAGAGACCAAGAATTCCCCAGTCTGAAGAGAAAGTGAAAGTCGCTTAGTCATGTCTAACTCTTTGGGACCGTATAGTCCATGGAATTCTCCAGGGCAGAATACTGGAGTGGGTAGCCTTTCCCTTCTCCAGTGGATCTTCCCAACCCAGGGATCGAATTCAGGTCTCCCACACTGCAGGCAGATTCTTTACCAGCTGAGCCATCAGGGAAGCCCAAGAATACTGGAGTGGGTAGCCTACCCCTTCTCCAACAGACCTGCCTGACCCAGGAATTGAACCAGATCTCCTGCATTGTAGGTGGATTCTTTACCAACTGAGCTATTGGGAAGCCCATTTCCCAGTCTACACAAATGCAAAACTGGGAATTCCCCAGTGGTCCAATGGTTAGGACTCTGAGCTTCCCCTGAGAGGCACAGGTTCGACCTCCGCTCAGGGAACTGAGATCCCATGAACTGCATGGTGAGGCCAAAAAAATGAAAATTAAAAAACAAGTGCAAACCTTGTTCCCTCTCTTTAGTTGCTATATGAATATATCACTTTTTGTTTATCCACTTCCCTGTAGATAGACATTTAGGTTTCTCCAGTCTTTAATACTAAAGACAGCATTAATTTTCACATGAGTCTCCTTAGGTACATTTATGAGAATTTCTCTAATGAGTATATCCTAGAGTGGAATTTCTAGGTCATGGAGTGTGTACATCTTAAACTGCATCAGATATAGGCAAATCTTCCCAGAAATGTTTGTACCATTCACATCCTGTCTTGCAATGTGAAAGAGTAGCTAATGCTTTACATCCAATATTTGATACTTTTAATTTTGACTATTTTGTGGGTGTGAAATTGCAGGCCATTGTAGTTCTAAGTTGCACGCCTGACTGGATCTTCTGAGAACTGCAGCTGCCCATCAGTGCTCTTGATGTGTCAAGGACATGGTCAAAATCAACCTGTCCAACAGCCTTGTAAGATCAGGATGACTCTGCCATATCTTACAGATTTGCTTTCAGCCCCACAGCTAATCCCTAGAGGAGGAAATGGCAATCCACTCCAGTGTTCTTGCCGGGAGAATCCCATGGACAGAGGAGCCTGGTGGGCTAGAGTCCATGGGGTCACAAAGAGTTGGACACGACTGAGTGACCAAGCTCTCACACACCACAGCTTACATCCCAATGCAGACTATTTTACAGCACACATTTACTGTTAAGAAGAAGTGGCAACAATGCAAAAAAGAACTATATAAAAAAGATCTTCATGACCCAAATAATCACAATGGTGTGATCACTCAGCTGGAGCCAGACATCCTGAAATGTGAAGTCAAGTGGGCCTTAGGAAGCATCACTACGAACCAAACTAATGGAGGTGATGGAATTCCAGTTGAGCTATTTCAAATCCTAAAAGATGATGCTATGAAAGTGCTGCCCTCAATATGTCAGCAAATTTGGAAAACTCAGCAGTGGCCACAGGACTGGACAAGGTCAGTTTCCATTCCAATCCCAAAGAAAGGCAATGCCAAAGAATGCTCAAACTACCGCACAATTGCACTCATCTCACACGCTAGTAAAGTAATGCTAAAAATTCTCCAAGCCAGGCTTCAACAGCATGTGAACCGTGAACTTCCAGATGTGCAAGCTAGATTTAGAAAAGACAGAGGAACCAGAGATCAAATTTCCAACATCCACTGGATCATCGAAAAAGCAAGAGAATTCGAGAAAAAACATCTACTTCTGCTTTATTGACTAGGTCAAAGCTTTTGACTGGGTGGATCACAACAAACTGTGGAAAATTCTGAAAGAGATGGTAATACCAGACCACCTTATCTGCCTCCTGAGAAATCTGTATGCAGGTCAGGAAGCAACAGTTAGAAATGGACTGGTTCCAAACTGGCAAAGGAGTACATCAAGGCTGTATATTGTCACTTTGCTTATTTAACTTCTATACAGAATACATTATGCAAAATTCTGGGCTGGATGAACCACAAGCTGGAATCAAGATTGCCAGAAGAGAAATTGATAACCTCAGGTATGCAGATGACACCACCCTTATGGCAGAAAGCGAAGAGGAACTAAAGAATCTCTTAATGAAAGTGAAAGAGGAGAGTGAAAAAGTTGGCTTAAAATGCAACATTCAAAAAACTAAGACCATGGCATCCGGGTCCCATCACTTCATGTCATATAGATGGGGAAACAATGGAAACAGTGTCAGACTTTATTTTGGGGGGCTCCAAAATCACTGCAGATGGTGACTGCAGCCATGGAATTAAAAGATGCTTGCTCCTTGGAAGAAAAGCTATGACTAACCTAGATAGCATATTAAAAAGCAGAGACATTACTTTGCTGACAAAAGTCCATCTAGTCAAAGTGATGGTTTTTCTAGTAGTCATGTATGGATGTGAGAGTTGGAACGTAAAGAAAGCTGAGTGCCAAAGAATTGTTGCTTATGAACTGTGCTGTTGGAGAAGACTCTTGAGAGTCTGTTGGACTGCAGGGAGATCAAACCAGTCCATCCTAAAGGAAATCAGTCCTGAATATTCATTGGAAGGACTGATGCTGAAGCTGAAACTCCAATACTTTGGCCACCTGATGGGAAGAGCTGACTCATTGGAAAAGACCCTAATGCTGGGAAAGATTGAAGGTGAGAGGAGAAGGGGACGACAGAGGATGAGATGGTTGGATGGTATCACCAAGTCAATGGACATGAGTCTGAGTAAGGTCTGGGAGCTGGTGATGGACAGGGAGGCCTGACGAGCTGCGTTCCATGGGGTCACAAAGAGTTGGACACGACTGAGCGACTGAACTGAACTGACTATTCTGTAGGTAATTCCTCCTTCTGATATCAACACTTAGGCTGTCACTTATTACGAAATACGGAAGCTCAGTACATGCCTCCATCAGCTGTTACTTAGCATTTTTTCTCCTTGTTCCGTCTCTTTAACTAAATTATAAACCAAGAGGGAGACTCCTCATACCCTCCGAGCCTGGTACAGTTCTATGTACACAGAAGGTGCACAGTGTATGGATTTATACAGATGTAAAATGACTGGTCTTCACCAATGGCCCAGCAAGTCAAGAAGCCACCTGCATTTCAGGAGACACAAGAGTTCAATTCCTGGGTCATGCAGATCCCCTGGAGACGAAAATGGCAACCAATCCCTGTATTCTTGCCTGGGAAATCCCATGGAGAGGGGAGCCTGGTGGGCTACAGTCCATGTGGTCATGAAGAACTGGACATGACAGAGCCACTAAACACACAACACAATAACGGTCGTAATACAACCCTGGCAAATTCTACACAGTTTGGAAGGCTTAAATGCCTTCTTTCTTTATGGGATTAAGCTCCATACAGGTCACAATCTTGTCAAGGCTGTGATGCCACATTCTCCTGGAGTCTCCCTTGCAAGCTGAAACTGACAGTCTCCTCTCTCACTTCTTACCTTCCCCTTTCCACCAATCTTGATTTCTCTCTCTTCGCTTCTCTCTTTCTTTTATTCGGTGGATTTTTGAGGGCTTATTTTTCTGTTGCTTGTGTGTGTTTTTTTTTTTTTCTTTTTTGACCTTTGCGGATGAATTTTCTTTGGCTATTACTTGTGAGAGGATGGAGGAGGAGGGATATGAGAGTGTTTCTGATAGAGTTACGGCAATAACCAGATAGAGATCCTTGGGGGTGGAAGATTCCGTCAACTGTATTGACTCATTTTTATTTTAAACTGGGCATGTCTACTGAGGGACTTGGCGGAGGGACGTCTCTTTATCATTCAAGACTATCCTCAGGACGGGCTTGTGTGGAGAGCCGGGCTTGATTTAGGGATGTGTCCCAGTTGCCTGAATGAGGTCTGGGGAATCAGACTTTCCATAATACACCTCAGATTAGTCATTCGGTGAGCAGGTGAATATTCGCTTTTGCAATTGTGCCTCACTAAATAATCTAGATAGATATAAAAACAGTGAATTCAGCTGCTTGTGAATAGTATGGATATTTGAGCTTTTGTGCAGTACCAATCCCTAGCAATATTTTTTTGTATTAAATACTGTGAATCCACTTCACCTGTCAGCACTATTCAAAACACGAAATGCTGTCTGAATAGGAAGGATGTTCTGGGATCTTTCAGATGATTACTGTTGCTAGGAAAACCACTTCCTGATAGCTTTGTGCTTGCCGTATGTGTCTCTCTTTGTGTACAGCTTACAGTGACAAGCAAATTCATAGCATAGTACTGGGGAGGAATTGGGAAAGTTTAGAAATGTTTAAAGAACACTGCTTAAAGTTAAAAGGGGGATGTCATCTAAAATAACAGTTCAGAGTTTTGCCTTCTTTCATGTGGAGGATTATAGCTATCGAAAGGAGACCATTGAGCTGTGTCTGTGTTACGGTGGTACCAACTTCAGGGCCGTTCCAGCCATCCTTTTTCTGGAACCTCACAACTGGGTTATGCTTTCTTGGTGCCTGAGGAAATGACCGTCTTTTTCTCTGTGTGAAAATTATGCCAATTACTGTTTCTATAGTGTCAGCTCTGCTTAAAGTTGCAGTTCAACGAGACTGATGGGGAGGAACTGTGTGAACTCTCTCTGGGACACAGCTGGGAATGGAAGCAGAGCCCGGTAAGATAAGCCCATTCATTTATTCACTCAGGACAAAGCATTTTTCCCCAATTCGGCACCAGAGGTAAAACAGGCAAATTTCCTTCTGGAAACAGGAACTTCCCAGCAGGGCCCGAGGCAAATATGGCTTCAGCATGAGTGTCTGGTACAAAGACTTTCTGAAACATGTATAAAACAAATAGGTACAAAGCAAGGGTGGAAGGGACACCACCTCAAGCTCTAGGCTCTACTGAGAGCCACACGCCACCCCTACGGAACACTCACAAGTGGAGGACCTGGGTCTGGAGTCTCACCTCTCACGGCCCCTCTGCCCGTATCTATAAAATGGGAGCAACCTGCTTATCTGCACAATGAGGCTGGTGGGAAGGCCCAATGGCAAATGGGTGAAAATAACGCATGACAGCGACTGACACATAGTAGACATTTCATTAAACACCCCTTTAGAGACCTAGGAAAGAAATCGCCTGCCCTACCATCTAGTTATGTGCTTCGTGTCTTCCCCTTTCAAGCTCCCATGCACCTCACTGGTTCTTAACAGAATTACAGTCTCAATGCTGATTTAACATTGTATTCTTGAAACAGGTCAAACAATACAACTGCTAGCATGGGTTACTGCCTTTTTTTTAAATCAATAGTGTAATAATCATGTGAGCAATGGTAATGATTCTTTATCATCTGAGGCACTGGGGCTTCCCTAGTAGCTCAGTCAGTAAAAAATCTGCCTGAAGTACAGGAGACCCAGGTTCGATCCCTGAGTCAGGAAGATCCCCTGGGGAAGGAAATGGCAACCCACTCCAGTACTCTTATCTGGAAAACCCCATGGATAGAGGAGCCTGGCGGGCTACAGTCCATGGAGTCACAAGAGTCAGATGGCTTAGTGACTAAACCACCCAATGGTAATGGTAAAATGAACACATCTCAATTATCTGCTATTAATCACACTATTCCACAGCTGGGGGCTTCTCAGGGGGTCCTAATGGTAAAGAACCCACCTGCAAATGCAGGCAACACAAGACTCTCGGGTCTGATCCCTGGGTTGGGAAGATCCCCTGGAGAAGGAAATGGCAACCCACTCCAGTATTTTTGCCTGGGAAATTCCATGGACAGTGAGCCTGGCGGACTGCAGTCTATGGAATCACAGAGTCGGACACGGTTGAGTGATGGAAGCACTCACACACACACTCTGTAGTTGAGCCCGACCCTACGTGGCCTTCCCAGAAAAGACCATGTTGTCCTCTGCCTGCCTTTTGTCTGTAGAGAAACTTTAGCTTCCTAGGCCTTCCCTGAGTTCCAAAGAGTAAATTTAACCAGAGACGCTAGAAATTGCAGAAAGAAAGGAAAACAGTCAAACAAGTCAAAATAATAATAGTGTGGTCGTTAGACAAAGTCCAAGACCTCCAGTTCCTCCTCAAGGGCTATAGAGCACACTCTAAGCAAAGTCCTCTCAGCTGCTTTGTAGACACCGAAACTCACCCGCCAGACCGAAGTTAACTGGATGCCGTCCACAAACCCTATGACCCCAGACCAGCTGGAACCAGATGTGGATGATGCTGATTCCTGACGACCTCACCACCAACCAATCAGAAGAGTCTCCACAGCTGAGCACACACCCCACGACTCCCTCCCTCAACCTGGTTTTAAAAAACCTTTCCCTGAAAGCCTTTGAGGGGCTGCGCCTCTTAGGCACTAGCTGCCTGGACTTGTTGCTTGGTGCCTGCAATAAACGCAGCTGCATTTTCCTTCAACACAACCTGGTGTCCACTGACTGGCTTCACTGTGCGTGGGTGAGAGGACCCAAGTTTGGTTCTGTAACACTTTCACATTCATTCTCTTATCTGAGCCACCTCCCACCAAGCCTCCTTGACCAAACAAGTGTAGAAAGAGGAAAGGGACGTGTTCATCGCTCAGTCCTGTCTGACTCTTTGCGACCCCATGGACTGTAGCCTGCCAGGCTCCTCTGTCCATGGAATTCTTCAGGCAAGAATACTGGGGTGGGTTGCCATTTCCTCTTCCAGGGGATCTTCCTGACCAAGGCATTGAACCCACGTCTCCTGCATTGCAGGTAGATTCTTTACCATCTGAGCCACCAGGGGAGCCTGGAAAGAGGAAGCTGAGGCTCAGTAAACCTGAACCATTTGGCTATGGCCCCCAAGGGAAACGGAGCAGTAAGAGCACCCACCTTGTCCTCTGGCTTCTCATCCTGTGTGTGTGTCACTGTACAAAACTGCAGAGGAGCACTGGAGCAGAAAACAGAGAAGAAAGGCGTGAGGGCGCTCAAAGGCCATTTCCATGATCGAGACCCTCATTCTCATCTTGAAGATTCCATCCTGAGTGTGACACTAAAATTATCCTGTCTTTACCCCCAGGAAAGTTTCAGGATAAACTGTCTGAAATTACAGCAGGGTGCCAGAATATTAACACACACCTTAGAATTGGGGACTTTTCTGTCTACATTTCAATTTCTCAGTAGATGTGAAACACCCTCATCCCAGGACAGTGGGGACAGGAACAGGGTGGGAGGTCAGGTGAACTCGAGAATTTGCTCTGCTCTGCTCAGTCGTGTCTGTCTCTTTGCAACACTCTGGACTGTAGCCTGCCAGGCTCCTCTGTCCACGGAATTTCTCAGGCAAAAATACTGGCGTGGGTAGCCATTTCCTACTCCAGGGGATCTTCCCAACCCAGGAATCAACCCATGTCTTCTGTATCTCCTGCATTGGCAGTGGGGTTCTTTACCTGCTGCACCACCGGGAAACCCTGAACTGCAGGATTTTAGGAATACCAAAAAACGTACCTCTTTTCTATGTGTTGTGCCCTGCCAGCCTCACCACAAAGCTGGTGTTTCTCCCGTTAAGAAACTGAGAGCAAGAATCTTTTATCTGGGAAGGGCAAAATTATTGAACTACTCTCTGCTCATAGGACCAGATCTTGAGCTGACTTGTCAGTCTAGCCTGGTCCCTATGAAGACCCCATTCCAATGGAGCATAGAACTGTTGCATTTGGAGCTGCAGAGGAGCAAGGTCTGGAGTCTGGGCAGCAGGTTTTGTCCTATCAAAACGAAAGCAAAGATGGAAAACAAAACAAGGGATGAAGAGTTCAGAGAGGTAAACTTCTTCCTATTTCAAGAGGTTGGAAGAGTTGACTCCATTCTCCTCGGACCTGAAATAATGGGGTAGAAAGCACCTGGAGAATAGCTGTGCACGGACCATGCAAGATGCCCTTACTTCATCAGAGCCACATTTGATGCTTCTGAGTGCAGGCTGCTGGGAGGTTCAAGGTAAACAGTCTGAGGTTTCCAGTCCGCTCCCCCCACACACAGATGTAAATTCCAGATTCCTCATGCAGACTCTGCCCCTCGCTGGGTCCTGGCAGGGAAGATAAACTCTGCATGGCTCCTGATGGATGCGTCTGTTTGGGGGGTGGGGAGTCGGAGGCCCCAGTATCCCTGGGGTGGGGCGGGGCTGTGATGGACAGCATCCAGTTTACCTCTCGGCTCCAGCCTAAAGAGAGCATATGTCAACCCATGGCGATATCATGTCACTGTATGGCAAAGCTAATAAAAAAAAGAGAGAGAACAGGGAGCTCCATCACATTCTGACAGTCCCGCGTCCGTACTTACAGCTTGCCTGTTGTGAGTGTTTCCCATCTGCCTGCACAAGGCTCTCTGTTCCCTATCCGTCATCTCTGCTGTGGTGGAACCTGACTCTCTCACCAGGCGTGACCGTGACAGCTTCCGTGTTCGACGGAAAGGCCCACGGTTTATCCCTACTGTGTTGCATAGAGGGGGATTCTCCACATTGTTAATATTAAATTCAATGAAATGCAACCCTGCAATTCTACCAAAGGAATAATCAGACAAGTGTAAGAAAAGAATAAATCCAGGATGAACATCGCAGCAAAGTGTGAGACCTGGAAAAATTAAAGAATAACCCGTGTGCCCATCAGTCGGGGATGTGTGTATCTGTGTTTATGAGTGTGTGTTTAGGTCTGTGTATGCTTCTGTGTGTGTGGCTGTGCATATAAATACACGTGCACATACACGTGCACAGATATGCACACACACGCGTGTATACACGTCTGTGTACTCGTACAGATGTGTGTGTATGTACACATGCCATGCAAAAGTGTATTTAAGATTTTAAAAATACATTTTGAAGGGCAAATTGATTAAAATTGTTAAAAGGCAAGTTTAATATGGTTTACTAATATGCATATTAATAAAACCAATAAAGATGTGTGTGTGTATATATATATATACATATATATATATATATATATATGCAAGCATGGGCATATATATATGTATGAATACAGAATCTGCCTGCCATTGAAACATGTTAATCATCATATGTCTAATCAATCGCCACCCCAGGATTGATGCTCGGGGCTGGTGCATCAAGACTTCCCCGGGGGAGGGAGGAGGGAGGGAGGAGGGAGGGGGGTTCTGGAGGGGGAGCATATGTAAACCCGTGGTGATATCATGACATTGTATGGCAAAAACAATTAAAAAAAAAAAAAGAATCTGCCTGCCAGCACAGGAGACAAAGGGTTAATCCCTGGGTTGGGAAGATCCCCTGGAGAAAGAAATGGCAACCAACTCCAGAATTCTTGCCTGGAAAAATCCCATGACAGAGGGGCCTGACAGGCTACTGTTCACAGGGTTGCAAAGAGCGGGACACAATTTAGCTGTTCACAGTTGTTTTCCCATGTGAGCGGCAGAGGGGTCTGTGGGCAGAGACATTCTCTCGTCCTACTGCACATCTACATTTCTTTAAAAAAAAAAATAAGCACCAATTGATTGTGTCATCAGCGTCTCCCCAGTAAAGCCATTTACACCTGGAGCAACAGAGGGTAAGAAGGCTTGCTCTATGCAGGTCTCGCCACGGTGACACGCCAGCCGGCCAGTCGCCGCCGGAGTGAAGAGAGCAGCCAGTCCCACAGGCATCAGTGCTGCTGGGGCTTGACTCGCTTTATTTTCTTCATTTGCTTCATTATCTATTTTCATTCATGGCACTGAACACATCAAAATGGAAATTAAACCTATAAAGGGAATCTTGGAAATAAAAGAGCAAGGAACACAGGTAAAATCAAGTACTTTGTGAGGTCAACATGCTGATCTTTGTAGGCTAACAGTCTACGAAGGCAGCGGCCCTCAGGAAAATACACAGCCCAGTTCCCTGAAAACAGGACCAACCAAGTCTCTTCCAAAGAAGATGTACAGGGTGCTGTGACACTTCTGACGGTCTTTCCCTGCTACAGATGCAAGCATTTGATGGCCATTCGGGACTAGAAAGTCTCAGAGCCTTGTGTGAATAGTGTGTGCCAAACCCTCATGGAACTGTGCAGCGAAGGGCGAAACGGGGATGCTGTTAGGGCTGAATCCATCTGGACCACCAAGTACAAGTTTTCAAGCGGAAGACAAGTGCCTTCAGCTCTCTACATCCCCCTTTCCTCATCTCTGAAATGCAAACAGGACTCGTCTCTCTGCAAACTGGAGGGGCCTGCACTGCATCTCGGGCTTCCCAGGTGGCCCTGGTGGGAGAGAACCCGCCTGCGGATGCAGGAGACGCAGAGACAGGTTCGGTCCTGGGTGGGGAGGGTCCCCTGGAGAGGTAAAGAGCAGCACTCCAGTGTTCTCACCTGGAGAGTCCCAGGGACAGAGCAGCCAGGAGGGCTGCAGTCCCTGGGGTCACGCAGAGTCAGACACGACTGAAGCCCATGAGTGCACACACACACACACGCCACGTCTCACACAGCAGCTGACGGCTGGCGCTGACGAACCAGTGGAATTCACATCAGTTGAATTAACTTTTACAAAGTAGTAAGGTTGTATCACGGACTCTACTGGGATCAGGGGGTTGAAAGAGTAACAGAAGTCCACCTCAGGCCTCAAGATCTTACAGTCTAGAAGCAGTTGTTGACTTTCTTTCTTTATAGTTCCTCATTTTCCAAGACACACCTTCATGTCAGTCATAAGGCTTGTTGCAAATACACATGTTGCTGCTACTAACTTACTAAAGTCTCTTGGGCTTTAAATTGGGCACCTGGCCTCGTCATTCTTTCCCCTCCCTCCCTTCCTTCTCCTTCCTCCCTCTCTTAGAGCTTTATCAAGAAAGTTAACATGTTATACAATTGGGCTGATACCCTTTCATCAGTGGTTTAAAAAAAAAAAACAAACAGACCAGCTGTTGGTTAGCACAGGGAACTGTATACAAGCCAAAGTCTCATTCCCGCGCTGTATCCTGACTTGGTATACCGCACCATGTTAAAAGAATAGCCCTTTTTATTCAGCTCTGGGTTACCTTTTCTGTGGGAGTGTAGGGGAAGCCTGGGCATCAGAAGTCAAAGTGTATCGCTGCAAGTGTGCAGAATCCCTCAGGAGTGCTGGGGTAAGAAAGATGAGGATGCAACCCACTTATCCGAGGGAGTGCTGCACAGAGGGAGTCCACGAATGCATTCTTTCCCCTGGGAGCTTTCAAAGAGTGTGGATGGAGACAAACACCACAACGACTAATCTCCTTGGTAGATAAGAGAATTAACTGCTGTTGTCTACCGCAGACACAGACGGGGTGGGGAGCGGGCGCTGCTATGGCTCTTTTTCTGTGCTGGGGTGGGCTTCCTGGAGGAGGCAGGGCCTTGGGAAAAATGTGACTGACAAACGGGAGGAAAGTGCCCAGTCCAGGATCAGAGGGAGTCGAGGCCTGCGGGGGAGGCTGCGACCCAGGCATTCTCCTGCCCGCTCCAGTGTGCCCCGTTACAGAGACCCACACTCAGCCACGACAGCTGGCAGAGGGAACATTCTCTGCCTGCGAACCGTTTAACCAAGTCGTGGAGAACTCAGAAACAGCACATGCGCACCTCTCTCTGCGTGTCTGCCATTGTATCTTTCTTCCTTTCCTGTAAGTGGGACTCATGTAGGCAATTACTCTCTGCCTCAGATCTGCCTACTGGAGTGAGCCAATGGAAGGAAGATTAAAACACAGAAAGAGGAGGGAAACAAATCAAAGAGCCAACCTCACTGGGTGACCGGCAATGGGTGTGAGAAAAAGGCTCCACGCTAGCATTTGGGGATCCATGAGGCCTCGTGTTATCAGGGGAGTGAGCCTTTCTTAACAGCCAGTCGTGTGGCCTTACAAACAGATTTCCTGGCTCTGGTGAAACCCACCAGTGTGAAGCCTGATGCTGAGGGGTGAAGCAAGCAGTTTAATCTATGCATGCTCCAGACCTCTCTCAGAGCAAAACAAGCCTCTGTCTTAAGGCACTACAGAAGATCCACAAGCCAAGAGTGAAAGAAATGTCACTTTTCAATAACAAATTGATTTTTATATCGTGCCTTTTTGCTGTTGGCTGGAAGAAACCATCTCAGTCCACTCATGGGTCCTCAGTCAACAGAACCATAGCTATGCCTCTAAGTCTGGGGACACACACAGAGCAAAGACCCGGGATGGGGGCATTCGGTCTGGACATGCACAGTCCAAGATGGGGACTGGCCGCTAGCCATGTGTGGCCGTCAGAACGACTCAAAATTCACTGAAGTTTAAAGTCCAGGCTCCTCAGCTGCACTAGCAACATTTTAAGGATTCCACAGGCACGGTGGCTAGTGGCTATCATACTGGACCTCAGGGATACAGAACTTTTCCATCATCACGGATATTTCTATTAACTGTGCTGGTCTATACTGTCATCCTCTAGCAGCGAAAGAATTTTCAGAGATGTCATTACTGTCTGTCTTTCTGCCAAGGAAACTCAGAGAGCCTACTTAACTTGACTACAGTCACTCAGATTCTAGCCAAACTGCAATTCAAATTTCTTCCTGGGTGTGCTACAATTTTTTGCTACTTCCTTCTGTTTCCTGTCACAAGTCTAGGGACTCTCAACTTAGCAAGAGAATGGATTACTCTCATTCTGCTATGTAACAGAAACTTCATGCTTTCTTGTACTGAAGTTTTCTGATACTCAAATGTCCAGAATTTTGAAACTCAAAAAAGCTATTCTCTGCATTTCTACGGGGCTTCTCTGGTGGCTCAGATGGTAAACAATCCACCTGCAAGGCAGGAGACCTGGGTTCAATCCCTGGGTCTGGAAATCCCTGGAGAAGGGAATGGAAAGCCACTCAAGTATTCTTGCTGGAAAATTCCATGGACAAAGAAACCTGGTGGGCTACAATCTGTGGGGTGACAGAGTCGGACAGGACTGAGCAACTAGTACTTTGGCTTCACTTCACAGCATTTGTACTACTGAAGCTCTTCTCGGAGGAGTGTCGGCCTCTCAGTCTAGATTGGATGATGATAAAAAGGAAAGCTCTTGAATCAAAAGCACGTCAATTAATATAACAAAAAGTGGTCCGGCCTCAATAGGTCTGAGAATGTCTGGATAGAGGAAGGCGCAGAGTCAAGTTAATGGCCTCAAATGACTTCCATCCTTCCCGTGTAGACAAATGAGCATCTCTAAATCTGAGTGGCTTAGCCCACACAAAGTCCTCTGAAAGCTGAGCAACTCTCCAGAGAAACTCCAGGCCACGACTCAGTGTCCAAGCTGCATCATCCCCGAGACTCTGGCCTCTGAGGCAGCCACGGCCTTTATGCACGCCGCCAAAGAGAAGCAGGGCGCGTGGAGGACTGCAGTGGGGAGGGGGTTTCTCTGTCTAGAAGCGACTCCCGACATGCGTTCACCCCACGGCAGCAACAGTCTCACCACTTGCCTCGCCCCAAGGACCTGGGCAAGGCAGGGAGGCTACGGACTGGTGGGAGAGCCTCCTTGTCCTTGCCATGCCCGTGAGTTAAGGTGATTCATGTAACACAGCAGTGTGGGATTGAGCACTTGCCTGGGACTGCGCGGGCAATATCTGCAACGTCTCATGTAATTCTCCCAAGAGCTTTGTGAAGAAAGTGCTATTAGTCTCTCTCTCTCTCTTAAAGATGAGCACAGTGGAGCTTAGACGGGTTAGAGGATATGACTGAGGTCAAGCAGCTAACAGACGGCAGGGCCAGAGCATGCACCCAGGTCTGACCAACGTTCAAGCTTAGGGTTGGGTAGACAGCAGGTTGTTTTAAGGGAAAGTAAAGTTGCCCTCTAGAATAGTGGTGTCCAACCGAGCCTGGGGCGAAGACGGGATTCTCACTCGGTGTGGTCCAAAAGGGCGGACGAGCCCCACATGGACACTGGGGACTCGAAATATGGCCAGCGTGAGGAACTAAGACTTTAATTTAATTTAAATGGCACCAAGATAGAAAATGGAATTAACAGTATTGTAGCTTCACTTTCTATGTGTAAATGCTCTTTCCTCAAAAACAGAATGAAGTTCTTTGAAGTCAGAGACCATAATTTAGGCATCTTTTTATCTTCTTTAGCGTAGGCGAAGCACTTTGCAGATGAAGATCGCTCAGTAAAAATTTATACATTATAATTTGATACTGATCCACTGCAGGACTTCTCAGCGTGTTAAAAACGTGGATATTCAGTGACCAACTCTGTTTTCCTAAAAAGGGTCAAAGGACTTTAAAACTCCATCTGGCCAGCCACTTGCTTTTTGTTTTCTTTCTACCTACGTGACTGTCAGTAACAAGACATATTTTGGTATCTGCAGAAGTTGCCGTCAAGGTCTCAAAAATATTACTGGTTTTTGAGGGGCGGGAGGAGAGGAAGAGGGAGGTCCTGAGTCCCTACTTTCCACACTGAATTTTTAAAAGGAAAATGAAGATCTAGTTTAAAGTGCTTTCATACCAAACAGGAGCAGAATGAAATGGAGAAACATAATGGATCTCTTTCTGTGAATAAAATGACAGATAAAATATCTATTTTGCTCACATATTTTTCATTCACAGACAGTTCATCTCAGTAAATATCTTACCACCTGCACTTGTCTATTTTCCAAGGTTTTTGGGATGTTTCCAATAAGTTCAGTTGGACTCTATAGTTGGTATTTATGAGGCTGTGCTTAAAGGGAGATTGCATCATGGATATCATCAGCTCAATTTTTTTCTCTGTTTTTCTTGAATGTGTAGTTGGCAAGCTCTCAAAACCCTTATCAGGTCATAACTCAAAGAAGCATGTGGCCCCCACAGCTGGGTCAATATTTACAAAGCACTCTTCGGCCCCACCTCAGTCTCTTTCTTCTGTACCTGTCTCCTGTGGTTCTCACCTTTTCATAGGCATGTCAACACTGCGAATGGCAAAAGCCCACGTCTACACAGACAGCAAGAGCTTTCTGTGGTCTCCCTGCAGGGGGTCTCCTCCAGAACTGACTCTGTCGGTCTTCAGAATTGAGTCGTGAGGTTTCCAAAGGTTCTACACCTGGGTTTCTCAACCTCTGAAGTATTAGCATTTTGGGTCACGTGATTCTATTATGGGAAGCCTCCTATGCTTTGTAGGACAGTCAGCAGCACCCCTGACTTTGACTCATGAGGTGCCAGTAGTGGTCCCTCCCCTGGTTACAACACCCAGAAATGTCCTCAGATATTACCGAATGTCCCCCGATGTCCCTAGGTGACTCGAGTTATGTTTTGGTTCTCAGCTCATGTGTCATTGCCAGGGGAATATGTTCTGGGTCAAGTTTTCTGCTTGTCACTCTCTTCGAACCTCTGTAATCTCAGCCTGTGGCTACCTGTTCATTGATGACCATACCACTGGTCCTAAACTATCCATTGACATAAATGGTAAGAATAGAGGTGAAGGTTTTCACTGAGTAATTGCCCTACTCTGAAATTACTCTGAGAATTGCCTGTATTTTCAGGGTTCAGAAATACTGATAATGTCTCCTTTCTCACACACCAAGGGTGAACAACACCTGTGCATTCAAAGACTCTGCTTGTCCCTGGTGTGAAGTTATTCATAGCAAAGTTTGGAGTTGAGATGACCAGAAACTTCCTTTAATGTGCTGGTGGGTTTAGTGTTGTGGTGATTCTTTATGGTGGAGAAATCCATTTTTAGCTGAGAAGTTTCTGCAGACCATGTTTCCAACAGGAGAATAAGACCATGAAGCTGCACAGCAAGGCAGGTGCCCAAATAGCCGACTAAAACCTCTGCCCCTCTGTCGATTTACCTCTTTAACAGATATTTCATTTTTGTTGACTGAAGGAATAAGTAACGGCTATGTAATAAGTTCTCCGCTAAAGCTGAAAACACAACAGTGAGCAAAATTATGCATGGTCCCTGCCACCTTGGAACAAGAAGTTGGGTGGAAAAAATGGCACCAACTGAATGATTATCAGTTCTGTCAATGAATGCGGGGCTTCAAACTGAGACTCTATGCTTCAGAGGTCCTAAGACTGACAAACCTGCAACACGACCCACATCATGTCCCCCGATGGATGACACACGAGCTGAGAACTGAAACACAAATATAAGTCAACTAGGTGAAGCGAGGGGAGAGTCTTCCAGACAAACAGGCCTGCAGGGACAGAAGTCTACTGGAGAAAGAGATCAAGATGAGTAAAAAAAAACCGGGGAAACTCAAACAGGCAGTGAGTCCGGAGCACAGAAAGCTCGGGATGAGACTGTAGAAGAGGAGACTAAGCCGTCACGGGGAGCGTGCCGTTCTCAGGGAGCCCACAGCTCTTTGCTCCGTCGGTGGACACTCATGAATGGACTCCAAGCAGTGAAGGGAAGTGGGAGGGAATAAACTCAGGTGGGTGTCCCGGTGAGACAGAAGGCTGCTTCACCTAGGAGGGTCCATTAAAGAAGGAGAAGAGAAGAAAAAATGGTCCCTAGAAAGTGAACCAACAGGAAGTGAGGGGTTAAACCAGAAGGTCCAGCTGGGGTACACTAGTTCCAGCCGGTGTTTCGGTGTTCCGATGGGTTGAAGTCCTGGCTGAACCAGCACTCCACATGCTGCACATAATCCCTGGAAGGACCAGAGAGTAGGGCGGTCAGGATGCCTCTTAATTTTTTACAAGACTGGTGGTGTTGTCTGTCCAGAGAGTGAGCACTAGGGGAGAATCACCTCTGTGCTAGAAAATCATGAGCTCTGCATTGGACGTGTAAGATCCGAGACACCTTTGAGATGCCACTGAAAGAATAAATCTGGTGAGCTGCAAAGAAGGAACTTCCCCAAGGATGAGAAGAGTTAACCAGGGGATCATCTTGTAGAACATCCATTAGCCATTTACTGCCCAATGTGAGATTTAAACAATTACTGACCAGGGCTAATTAGTTCTAGCATATGAAAATATGGACTCCCCTGGTGGCTCAGACGGCAGAGTGTCCGCCTACCGTGCAGGAGACCTGGGTTTGATCCTTGGGTCAGGAAGACCCCCTGGAGAAGGCAATGGCACCCCACTCCAGTACTCTTGCCGAGGAGCCTGATGGGCTACAGTTCATGGGGTTGCAAAGAGTCGGACATGACTGAACGACTTCACTTTCCCTTTATGACAATATAATTATAAAATAAAATTGTCAACCACAATTTCCCTTCTCACTCCCCTTTCAGCTTGGCCTTTGATAAAGGAAGCAGCCTGCACCCAGCGTTCAGTATGAGTCCCTGGTAAGGAAAGAATGACAATATCATGCCTGCTCCATCTGAATGGAGACAACCCACTTCCCACCTTGAGTCCTACCCAGGACATCTGGAGGTGAGCGTCTCCTTTTCCTCACCTTGTATCTGCTCAGTATCTTAATCCCAAAGTGTGGGAGTGAAACTCCAGCAACCTTTAAGGATATAATTTACTTCCTATTACATTACTTCTTCCCATACAGGAGAAACCAAGTGTTTGTCATTTGCGAGTGTCATGTCATTACATTCCATATTGCAGTGTAATGATGTGAAATGATTAAATGACAAAATGCCAGCTCACTGCCAAAAATTTAAAGTGGCATACTTTTATTTGTAGATTGCAAAGCTACTATTAATCCTTATATTGACTTTGCCAGATGAACTAATACAAGCAGACCAGTGCATACAGAAACAGGGTGCCTGTAAGTGAAGTTCAGCACCCCAATTCCGGCATAAAAATGGGAAGAGTCCTCTGATTCTAGCACGTTCCTCAGGCTACACATTCAGAGCTAAAGTTATTCGTGTACAACAGTCTTGTCACCTGATGAATTTGGAGTGACAGGCATCAAAATACAACCTGACTGGAGTTTTTATTGAGAAGAAAAACAGGAACTCAGAAAAGGTGGCTAAGAAAATACGATGGCCTGCATTCCCTTTGCCCCCTCTGGAGCCACTTTTCTTCCACTAGCACTTATTGGGAGATAGAATTCTATTCTTTTCTAAAAGGAAAAGAGCATGCAAACACCATTTCATTTATGTCACCAAATTACTGGAAGACTCTGCAGTGGGTTCCCCCTAGGCTATAAGATCTCACGTGGAGATCTCTGAAAGAGGGTTAAAAATTGCATCCTCAGGACTATATATGTTTTAAGCTTTTAAAGTTCAAATCCATGTGACCTCAAGTGTTTGAAGGTTTGTGAAGAAACCTCTTTTCCCCTGCTTTTTGTTTGCAGACCATTTCTGGACGCCCATCTGGCAAGACAGGTTCCAATAAGAACCTTCCTGCAACCGTATTCCAGTGACTTTGTTTTGTTCATTTCCTTTTGTTTTCCCTCCCCTGAGCAGTCTTCCCCTTTTCTTGGTGGAAACAAGAGGAAGGCCAGACGCCTCAACCTGGTCACTTCTATTAGATCTCTTAGCTAAGAAACACTCTTATTTTAGGAATTCTCTGCCCAGAATTGGTTTGACTTTTGCTTTACTTTTAATTATTTTTCTTTAACCTAAACAGCATATTAAAAAGCAGAGACATAACTTTGCCGACAAAGGTCTGTCTAGTCACAGCTATGGTTTTCCCAGTAGTCATGTGTGCATGTGAGAGCTGGACCATAAAGAAGGCTGAGCGCTGAAGAACTGATGCTTTCGAACTGTGTTAGAGAAGACTCTTGAGAGTCCCTTGGACTGCAAGGAGATCAAAACAGTCCATTCTAAAGGAAATCAACCCTGCATAGTCATTGGAAGGACTGATGAGAAGCTCCAATACTTTGGCCACCTGATGCAAAGAGCTGACTCATTGGAGAAGACTCTGATGCTGGGAAAGGTTGAGGGCAGGAGGAGAAGGGGCAGCAGGGGATGAGATGGTTGGATGGTATCATCGACTCAATGGACATGAGTTTGAGCAAACTCTGGGAAATAGCAAAAGATAGAGAAGCCTGACATTTTGCAGTCCATGGGGTGGCAAAGAGCCAGACACGACTTAGTGACTGGACAACAACAGTGTCCCTTGGGGTCTTATATTTTTAGCTCTCTGTTCATTACATGCTACTACCGCTTTGGTATAAAACCTTCTTTTGTTGTAACATGCTCTTGGCTGGAAGCTGACTGATTGAGGAGAGGGGTTGAAAATAAAATTTAAAAACATAATGTTCTTTTATTCTTTATGGACACTGGCAAGACTGCTCACCTGTGGCTCAACCATTTTAAAACAAGAAGACACCGAACACTAATACAATGACCCCACGTCTGCCAAGATGGCCAACGATCTTTGCTTTTGCTCCAACACAGGGGGCAGGTGGCCTCCCTTCTGGCACATTGGCAGGGGCACAGAGAACACATTCTTCATGGAAAGGGACTCAAAAATGGACAACAGCTCAGGGAACAAAACTGCCAGGAGCTCACTGGCCTTGAGGGAAATGGTACAGAGCTTCATGGTTGGAAAGATGTCACTGGGTCAGATCATCTGCACTGTGGGTGAAATGATGCGCCATTCCACCAGAGTCTGACATGAGTTACGGCATCTTTGTTCAGTCCCTCTGTTGTCTCCATCAGGAAGTCCGAAGTGGCCAAAGCTCATGCCTGTACTGCTGTGATCAGTAAATGCCGCTCCGTCCTGATCCTTTTTTCCCATTATTTCTTTTGAGACTTTTACTTCTGTGTCTTTTTGGCACAAGCTCTTATTTGGCAGGTAGTGAGAACTCAGGGTTCTCTTGGAAGACAATGCAGTGACGAGCACTTGAGGTTTTTCTTCCCCTTTCTGTATAGATGGCTTTGTTATTCCGTCCTACATCATGAATGCATAAAACAGCTGCAGGAACAGCTCACGTGGCTGCAGCAAGGACCCTGAAATAACAAGCTGGCTCTACCCACATCTGCAAAAAAGACCGCACACGCCTGTCCTGATCAGCGCACAGAACAATGGGCGAAGCTGAGACCGTCGTGGCACTGTGATGGCCTGTGGGCACTATCTGTTTTTTCATGAAGACATTCTGCTCTTCAGGAAGCCCTTCGCCCTCCCTAACACCCTGGGCTTCTCCCTGATAATGAATGTTGGTTCGCTTTCTTCCCCAGTCAATACCTCTTCAGGGGTTCATCTCCATGCTTCAGGTGGGCGGAACTGAAGGACATACACCGACCCGGTGGGCATGGGGCTCGGATCCCAACAGGAACGGCTGAGAGACAACAAGAGTTGAGCAGGACACTGTCAGGTGGTGAAGAGTGCTGTGAAGAGACGGTCACAGAGCAGCATGATGGAGAATGAGTCTGGAGAGGCGATATAACACAGCTGGTGCAGTCACAGAAGGCTCCCGGGGGGAGGCGACATTTGAGCTGAGGATGAACGTGAGTGACGGCTCCATCATGTTACAGACTGCGGAGCACATTTCAGGCTGTCAGCAGCAGGTAGAAAAGCCGTGCCTTAGGAATGAGCTTGGGCAGGAATCCATCCAGTGTTGCAAGATGGCCTTGAACTACAGGAAAGCTAAGAATCGAGGATCAGAGGGGTCAACAGAAGCCACTCTGTTGAAAGTGGGGCAAAGACTTTCAAACCTAGGATACAACCCCAGACTTGCCTGGCCTTCCCTGGTCTCTGTTTTGTTTTCAGAGTGAGTGACAGGCATCACTCCATTGTCTCAGGACAATAAGAAACACCGCAGCAATACAAGCAAGTGGTTCTCCAGTGATGTCCTGGGGGCATAAATGGGTTACCAAGTGCTGACTGATGTGTGAGATTTACCTTTACTACGCGGAGGGGCATATATACTTGTGGCCAAGCTCGTCAGCTGCACAGGGGAGTATAAAGGATGTCCATCACGGTGAGGGGCAGACTGCGGTTTACAGTGGCAATAAGTAAGGGGCCTCCTTCCCTGTTCTCACTGCTTTGAATGAGGGTGTGCTGCACAGAGTGGGGGCTGCCATCTGAAAACCAAGACCAAGAAGGGGGAATCTGCCCAGAAATTCTGACCTCAGCCTCAGGTCTCTGAATAACTGAGCCATGGTCAGCAATCATCTATCTCCAGACTTCTTGTTATGCAAGAGGGGAAAATCTGACTCGTTCAAAAATAACGTGATAAGTAAGAGCCTAGAATGGGGCTCAGCTTGCCAAAGCAAGAGCAAGTATTTATTGAAAATGTGAGAACTTTGGCTCATGTGTTTATAAGAGAACTCAGTTGGGGCAGCAAACAATTCTCCTCCAGCAGTGGTCCAGTGCCAAGATGGCCTGGGGAACCAAGGAATGACGCTGAGGCAGACTGCAGTGATGATTATGTTGTAATCATTACTATTTTAGCAGAGCTTTTTTTTTTTTATTCTTGAGAATACAATGAATCTTCCAATAACCTAAAGAATTTTTAAAAATAGGGGGGAGCCTCTGATAGAGCCAAATTTAGTGGAGGAAAAAGACCCTTCCCCAAAAGCAAAAGGTTGACCTCTGTCCAGTGTAAATGCAGCACGTTATTATCAAGATCTTGCCACCTGGAACCATGGTCCAGACACAAAGGGCAGTTTATTCAGCTTACTTCCACCTGTCCACTCCCACCTGGCATCAATTCTGCTTCAGGTTCCCTGGATACATCAGGGGAGTATGCCTTCCAGTTTCCAAATACTATTCTATTTCCCCAGTTGCCTCTAGGACCTCATGTCCTTATTGAATAACATGGAAAGGTCGATCAAATGTTGTCATCCTCAAATGTGTACATGTATGTTGACCTCATAGTCATGAAAAGAGTCTGAAATCAGTACTTGGGTACAATCTCAAAAATGACAGGATGATCTCTGTTCGTTTCCAAGGCAAACCAGTCAATATCACAGTAACGCAAGACTATGTCCCAACCACTAATGCTGAAGAAGCTGAGTTGAATGGTTTTATGAAGACCTACAAGACCTTCTAGAACTAACACCCAAAAAAGATGTCCTTTTCGTTAAAGGGGACTGGAATGCAAAAGTAGGAAGCCAAAAGATACTTGGAGTAACAGGAAAGTTTGGCCTTGAAGTACAGAACAAAGCAGGGCAAAGGCTAACAGAGTTTTGCCAAGAGAACACACTGGTCATAGCAAACACCCTCTTTCAACAATACAAGAGAAGACTCTACACATGGACATCACCAGATGGTCAACACCAAAATCAGATTGATTATATTATTTGCAGCCAAAGATGGAGACGCTCTATACAGTCAGCAAAAACAAGACCAGGAGCTGACTGTGGCTCAGATCATGAACTCTTTATTGCCAAATTCAGACTTAAATTGAAGAAAGTAGGGAAAACCACTAGACCATTCAGGTATGACCTAAACCAAATCCGTCATGATTATACAGTGGAAGGGAGAAATAGACTCAAGGGGTTAGATCCGACAGAGTGCTTGAAGAACTATGGACAGAGGTTCATGACATTGTACAAGAGACGAGAGCAAGACCATTCCCAAGAAAAAGAAGTACAAAAACACAAAACAGTTGTCTGAGGAGGCCTTACAAATTGCTGAGAAAAGAAGTGAAAGGCAAAGGAGAAAAATAAAGATATACCCATCTGAATGCAGAGTTCCAAAGAATAGCAAGGAGAGATAAAAAAAAAGCCTTCCTTAGTGATCACTGCAAAAGAAAAGAGGAAATCAATAGAATGGGAAAGACTAGAGACCACTTCAATAAAATTAGAGATACCAAGGGAACATCTCATGCAAAAAATGGGTATGGACCTAACAGAAGCAGAAGATATTGAGAAGAGGTGGCAAGAATATACAGAAGAACTATACAGAAAAGATCTTCAGGACCCAGATAACCACAATGGTGTGATCACTCACCTAGAGCCAGACATCCTGGAATGCGCAGTCAAGTGGGGCGTAGGAAGCATCACTATGATCAAAGCTAGTGGAGGTGATGGGATTCCAGTTGAGCTATTTCAAATCCTAAAACACAATGCATGAAAGTGCTGCACTCAACATGCCAGCAAATTTGGAAAACTCAGCAGTGGCCATAGGACTGGAAAAGGTCAGTTTTCATTCTAATCCCAAAGAAAGGCAATGCCAAAGAATGTTCAAACTACCACAGAATTGCACTCATCTCACACACTAGCAAAGTAATGCTCAACATTCTCCAAGCCAGGCTTCAACAGTACATAAACTGTAAAATTCCAAATGTTCAAATTAGATTGAGAAAAGGCAAAGGAACCAGAGATCAAATTGCCAACATCCGCTGGATCATCAAAAAGCAAGAGAGTTTCAGAAAAACATCTATTTCTGCTTCATTGACCATGCCAAAGCTTTTGACTGTGTGGATCACAACAAACTGTGGAAAATTCTGAGAGAATACCAGACTGCCTGACCTGCCTCCTGAGAAATCTGTATGCTGGTTAAGAAGCAACTGCATAAGAAGCATGCAGTTAGAACCAGACATGAAACAACAGACTGGTTCCAAATTGGAAAAGGAGTACGTCAAGGCTGTATATTGTCACCCTGCTTACTTAATTTATATGCAGAGAACATCATGTGACATGCTGGGCTGGATGAAATGCAAGCTGGAATCAAGATTGCTGGGAGAAATATAAATAACCTCAGATATGCAGATGACACCACCCTTATGGCAGAAAGGGAAGAAGAACTAAAGAGTGTATTGATGAATGTCAAAGAGGAGAGTGAAAAAGTTGGCTTAAAGCTCAACATTCAGAAAACTAAGATCATGGCATCTGGTCCCATCACTTCATGGCAGATAGATGGGGAAACAGTGGCAACAGTGTCAGACTTTATTTTTGGGGGGCTCCAAAATCACTGCAGATGGTGACTGCAGCCATGAGATTAAAAGACGCTTGCTCCTTAGAAGAAAAGCTATGACCGACCTAGACAGCATATTAAAAAGTAGAGACATATCTTTGCCAACAAAGGTCCATCTAGTCAAAGCTATGGTTTTTCCAGTGGTCGTGTATGGATGTGAGAGTTGGACTATAAAGGAAGCTGAGCACCAAAGAATTGATGCTTTTGAACTGTGGTGTTGGAGAAGACTCTTGAGAGTCCCTTGGACTGCAAGGAGATCAAACCAGTCCATCCTAAAGGAGATCAGTCCTGAATATTTATTGGAAGGACTGATGCTGAAGCTGAAGCTCCAATACTTTGGCCACCTCATGCGAAGAGTTGACTCATTGGAAAAGACCCTGAGGCTGGGAAAGATTGAAGACAGGACGAGAAGGGGACGACAGAGGATGAGATGGTTAGATGGCATCATTGACTGGATGGATATGAGTTCAAGCAAGCTCCGGAGCTGGTGATGGAGAGGGAGGCCTGGTTCACTCCAGTCCATGGGGTCGCAAAGAGTTGGACATGGCCTAGAGACTGAACTGAACTAATATGTGGGAGGGGTGGAATATGAGCAGTGGGTTATTTCCTTCAGGGCTTTCCTTTTGGCTGAGTCTGTAGAGAATCTGCTTTAATGCAGGAGACTGTGTGCACTGCAGAAGAACCAGGTTTGATCCTGGGTCGGGAAGATCCCCTGGAGAAGAAATGGCAACCCACTCCAGTGTTCTCCGCTGGGAAGTGGCATGGACAGAGGAGCCATATTTTCTTCAAGTTAAATTTTGTGCAAAAATCCACTAAATGAAAGAGATGAGCAGGGGAACATCTTGGTTAAAAGGAAGGGGTAGCTCCTTCTCATTTGCTAGGCATGCAGTCCCCAAGGACAGTGCCTGTGGGACAGAGAGTCCTCTGACTATGAGAGTTTTAAAGGGGAGAAAAAGAGCTCAGGCCTCTCAAAGTGTGGGAAAGGACAAGAAGGGTGGCATAAAAACACACCTGGAAACAAGCCATGGTACAGAAGGCATCTGGATTCTGATGCGGATTAGGTGGTCTCTGCTAAGAGTCCAGGTCTTTAGAATGTGCCACCCCCTATGGGGTTCTCCTTAGGGCCCAGCGACGAAGAGATGAAACTTGGCACCAGAGGCCTGTGTGCAAAGCCTCGCTCCCCTACCTGCGGGCCGATCCACAGTCTGCACACCACTCACCCCCTTGGGCTCTTCTAGTCATTCTCTATCGGGAGATGGAGATAGTCACCAAGGATCCGCAGGGAGTTTAAATGACTTGTCCAAACGACAAAGTCATTCATAAGCAGGAGATGCTGAGTTTCAAATTCTAGTTCTTCTGACTTTTTAAATGCAGCACTAATTTTTTCTAATCACAAGAAACTTTGCTGCAGACTGATGAATGATGTGAATCTTGGGAAAGAGAGAGGGAGAAAGAGAAAAAGGGATGAAGGCAGGAAAGCAGGAAGGAAGGGAAGAAAGAAGTAGATCCCCCAAGATCAGTACATAGACATTTGCCAAACAAAAATAGCCTTGAATCTGTTTGAAATGCCCATCGTTAGTCATTCAGTGGGTTAAAGGAGCCATACGTTTACTTTCCTTGATGGGCTGATTCTTCCGATTTTTGCCAAACTTTTGTGATTACTGAGATGATAAGAAGCCAAGAAACTTGCAATAAATTAAACACAGTAGCAGCAGCTTCAAATTTTACAAATAAATTGATTGAGATAATGTGCTATATCCTTGAGTGATTGATTGGTTAAACCAGGAAAGTCCTCATTGCTGAATGGCTGACAGTAGGGGAAAAGAACTCCCACCATTAGACATAGGTCTGGTATGTGTCTGGGGGAGGCATGCAGGTAGCTGGCAAAATTAATATTCAGGAACTTTGGTTGCTAATTAATTAATAGGATTAATTGCATCAGAGAGCAAGGTCTGAAGGAAATAGGACAAAAGATAGATAATGAATTGATTGAGGTGCTGGGCACACAAGGAAAGAAGGTCAAGCCAAATATTTAAGCCAGGAGTATGGATTGTGTTCAAGGCAAGCTCACGTACAAAGGAGCAGTGAAACAAGGAACCCTGAGCTGATCTCAGCCACTCACCTCTGGGCTCCTGTCCAGGGCAAAGCCATCAGTGACATCAACACAAAGCCACCCACCCAGTGTAGTTTCCTCCACTGTAGAGCCTAGATGAAGGGGTGCGGGCACTTATAAGTGCTGCCCCCCACCCCCGCCGTCATAATGAAAACAGCCAGCAGGAAGTCACTTAACAAAATGCTCACCAAGGGATGAAGTCAACACGAAATGCCTTGCATCTTCAAGTTTCATTCTAAAGAAGTATGGCTCACTTCATTTCTGAAAGCAATTTTAATGAATTCTTTCCAAAAAAATGATAGAGCCTCGCTTTCCAAACTTATTTGGGAAGAGATAGGCCTCAAACAAGTAGTTTTCAATATTATTAATATTAGCATGCTCACATAAATCTGATGACAACAGAAGCACTTTTTCATTGGGAGAAATCTTACATTAAAACTAGAGCTCATATTTGGCCGACTTCGGTAGGTCAACCAAAAATAGAAATTGGCTTACATATCTTTCCATTTTTAGGGAAGGTGAAGATATGGATTCAGACACTTGATTTTCTTAGCTTAGGGAGCACTGTAGGCAAACCTGCTTTGGCCCTGAGGGACTCTTTGCTATTGGCAGCCCTGGGCAGGGTGAGGTTTTTAAAATTCATTTCTGATATACTGTTGACATGGACTTTTTAAAGTGTTTAAAATCGTCCTGGTCACTGCTGTGGCCCTCAAAGAATTCTGTTCTCACTCAGTCCTGGTTCTTGCTCCTTCTCTTGTTTTCCTAACTTCACACTGAGTTCTGTCTCCCAAGTGGGATGTTCATCTCTAAGCCTGAGCAGGAAAGAAACATATGAAAATCTGGAAGCAGGGAAAGCCAGGAGCACTGGAGATGCTTCAAAGCTAGCTACATACAGACATGCCCTCACACCCAAGGCCTCCCTGGGGAAGAGAAGGGGGTGAGCTGGGGTAACACAAACAGGGTCCTGCCAAAGAGAGCCAAGGGCACGTGTTGATGGATCACGGGCAGGCGCCCAGATCACCAGTAGCTCAGATGGTAAAGAGTCTGCCTCCAGTGTTGGGGACACAAGTTTGATCCCTGGGTCAGGAAGATCCCCTGGAGAAGGGAATATTCCATGGACGGAGGAACCTGGTAGGCTACAGTCCATGGGGTCGCAAAGAGTCAGACACGTCTGAGCGACTTCACTTCACTTTCCATGCAGGAGGGAACGTGGTTGAGCAATGCAGTCAGCTGGATCACACAAAACTCAGGGTAAGATGGAAGCCATCTTTCTAGAAAGACGGAGGACAATGAACAGACTGTATCCCCTCTTCCAGTCTGTCCTTTCAAGCTGAAGCAAGCACGTAGGACTAGATGACTGCTAGAAGCCAAAGCTCCACACTCCATCATGGAAGTTGCTTGTCTGGCTTCAGAATGTTCACATTTGCTCTTAGGGTAATGACTGGAAATATGATACACCCTTGGTTGAAACTTTGTCTAAGTCATGCACTCCTGCTCTCCATGAATGTGGTTTCTCCCTCAAAACTGATGACTTCTTTCTCTATGATTTGGCTTTCCTCTGACCCTCATGAACAGAAAAGGGGACCCAGCAAACAGTTATTAATTCAGCACATAATTCAGTATATATTTATGAAGCACGTGCTCTGTGCCAGTCACAGCTCTAGACACTGGGACCTGGCAGTGAGCAAGGCAATTCCAAGTCCTGCCCTAGTGGAGCTGACTTCTTCTCAAGGGTGGCGGGGGTCAAGGCAGTTTGAGAGATTTAAACACATAAGCAAAGTAAATGAGAATTGTTAAGGTCCTGTGGTAGAGAGGGTGTGGGGGTTCTGGGGTCAGGAGTCCCGTTTTATGTGGCTGGACAGGGTAGTCTATCTAGGAGGAGACGTATATAGGAGCTGAGATATGAATTATAAGAGGAAACCAACCATTCCAAGATCACATGACAACATTTCACACAAAAGGAACAGCTGGTGCAAACCCTCTGAGCTGGGAACAAGACTGACTTGGGTCAAGGGACAGACAGAAAAGACCAGGAAGAGGAGAGACAAAAATAACCAGAAAGAGGAGAGGGGAGGGGGACCAGGCAGGAGAGAACTGCAGGACGAGAGCAGGCTAGAGAAGACTTCTACTGTTTTAATAAATGCAATGAGAAGGTACTGGAAGGCTTTCATTGTAGGAGTGGTATGGTCTGTCTTGCAATTTAAAGCTATCATCCTGACTGTCGCTTAGAGAATGCAGGAACATCCTTCCCAGCCTACAGCCAACGCCGATGGAAACAGAAACAAAAGCGGTCATCATACACACTGTGTCTCTCGTCTCTAAGGAACTGGGTTTCGGTACCGAGGGTCGGTCAGCGTCCAGCCAGTGCCTTCGCGGGGTTGACACTCTAACAGATGTGGCTGGAGCCAAGAGGACTGAGAAGGGGCCCCCTGGGTTCACCCCTCTTCTAAGTCTCAAGTGAATGCTTGTCCTAGAATTCTACCAGAGTCAGGAGCTCATCCCAACTGGAGGCAGCAGAGCTGCCAGAAGTCAGAGTAGCTGCTTTAGACAATGAACCGAAACAACAAAACGATGGAGTCTCCTTCACCTACTGCGATGAAAGATAAGCAAGAGGCTAAACCAGAGGAGGCGCCAACCTCCGCCTGTCCCATTTCCCCCCAGGCAGAGGCACCGGTAAGACTCCAGGGGCCAGTGCAGGTGTCAGGGGATCTGAGTCGCTCACTGCTGGGGCGCAATGAGCAAACGCCGCCTGCAGTTGAATGGACCTGGGCTGGCAGCAGGAGAGAGAAGCAGATGGGCTGTAGGTGGAAAAGCACTGAGTACGGAGGCACAGGGGAGAAAAGTGTCTTCAAGTTTCTCCTCTCCTCTCCTCTGCAGGGTGATCCTGGCATAGGCTTCCAGGGGAAGCCTCTGCTGAAGGCCACCATTAAACAGGCCTCCAAACAGGGGTGCCTAGGCTAAGGATGCAGCTGTGCGTAAGAGCATGGTGACCGGGGAGGCTGAGTGCTTTAGTGCAGCCCCTTTCAGAGAAGGCAATACTCTGACTGTCCCCCAAGTCCAGTGGGAGGAGGGCAGCTTTCCCTCGAGCCTTTAAGCCTTTGTAGTTGCCTGTGGTCAAGTCAGAAAAAGCACACATAAGATTTTAGCTAGAGCCAGATTCCAGACAGATAGCCTTAAATCATTACTATCGATCCCCTCTTTGTTTCCTGCAGTAAATTCAGCAGTTTCTGTTGCTTGCAGCTGTATCCTAACCATAAGACCCAAAGTTCAGTTTTAGTCCCTCAGTCGTGTCTGACTCTTTGTGGCCCATGGACTGTAGTCTACCAGGCTCTTCAATCAACGGGATTCTCCAGGCAGGAACAATGGAGTGGGTTGCCATTCCCTTCTCCAGCGGATCTTCCCGAGCCAGTGATCGAACCTCTTGCATTGCAGGCAGATTCTTCACCATCCGAGTTACCAGGGAAGCCCAAGAAAATGGACCCAAAGTGACAGAATCAAGTAACACGCTATCCTGAGGGATGGTGACAAGTAAGAATACTAGACAAATACCCACCATTGCCCACAGAAAGAGTATGTCTGGGGATACCTTGCAGTCTCTGGACTGGGACAAGAGTCTGAGGTTGCAAAGTATGAAGGGCGATTCAAAGAGCTCAGCCCAGGAGCAGGAGCTGGAGAAGATGAAGTGTGAGCAGAATGGCCTGTCTCTGAGGTCACCTGCTGGCCCTCTGCTTGTGTAACAAGAAAGCTAACAGATGGGAAGGGAGGGGAGACAGAAGAGCCAGGAGCTCCTGACTACCTCCAAATGCATCACTTCCCTCTCCCGTCTCCTGTGCCCCACTCTGGTCCCGCTCACCTTCTCCCTGTTGCCAGGCAAGTCCACGCCTCGGTGCCCTAGATCTGCACCCTGTGCCCAAGCCACTCTTCCCTCCAGCCCTCCCACGATGGAGCCCCCATTTATTCAGATCTCCGCTCCCAAACCTCCTTTTCCATAGGGCTTTTTTCTGAGCATCGCCCCAGAACGGCAGCGCGACCACTTTCTCTTCCCCAACACAGCCTTGCTCTTCTTCCTCTTTAGCATTTATCACCATCTGACCATCACCTGACTGGCTGTTCTTCGTCTTCCTAACCCTGCGCTAGAACAGAAGCGCGATGAAGCTGAGGACTGTCTAAGTTCCCAAAGCACTGCATTCTCAAAGCCTGGAACCATTCCCAGTAAGGAGGAGTGCTCCAGAAATATTAATTGCATGAATGAATGAATGAGTAAAGGATATAGTAAAGGAGAGAGAAAAAGAGGAATAAGGGAAATGAAATATGGCCTCTAATTAAAGAAGTAAAAATGTATTACAAAACGTAAACATGTAAATTGGACAAATCTATATGTTTTATACTTAAAATTGGATCTCTTTGTTTTGTTTTATTCATTCATCATTTGTCTAACAAATATTTGAATCATAAGAATGTCCAGCAGGCTTGGGTAAGACACCAGAGCAAGAAGGACCCTTGGGGGAATAGGGGAAGTTGTGATTTAGCAACCAACATGGAAGTATTCCAGCGTCTTCACAACTGAACCACCATACCTATTGATCAGCCGACTGTCAGTCCTTCCTCTAGAAATCAGGCAGAGGAGGGGGAAGGAAGGCAGGGGTTCCTCTTTGGGCAGGCTTTGTTTTCTCCCCCTCTTTGGGGAGGAGCATTCTCCCTAGAGACTAATACCCAAATGTGACTGGGTGAAAGCACATCACATGACATGGTTATCTGCTAGGGGCAACCTTTTGAGTGTTCCGAATCTCTGTAATCAAGGCTCGAAGGGGAAAATGGGAACTATAAACGGCTTTGGAAAGTCAGTTCCCAGTTTCCACTTCAGGTTACCATTATAGCTCGGGAAGGACAGAATAAAAAGCCGAGTCATCCATCCTAGAGGTGGACAAATTGAGAATGAGGGTCTCAGAAAGCAAAAAGCCCAGCTTACAGTAATGCATTATATTTTGAACCCTGAATGTTTGACAATACATTTCATGGCTCATTTCCTGCTCCTCATGAGCACTAGTAAACACTCAGAGAGCGAATTCACATTTTTCATGTCAAATATCCTTACGGTCCCCTCCCCTCCTCCAGCTTGTCACCAGTTAAACAGACCCTATGAGGACAGTCTGTTCACACTATAATCCCTTGAGACACTAAACCTTAATCTGTCTTACAATTTCTATTGTTTTTCACTAAAAGGTTATTCCAGAAATATTTTATAGAGCACATTCATTTTCTTGCCCAAGAATAAATTGTATAATCAGAGTCATGCTAACCAATGCCAGCTCTCCCTTCTCAATCCAAATTTAAGAATTTCATGCGGATTACTCATTGCCATCTATCTAGCTAATTCAGTGTCATCATTTTTCTCTGAATTTCCCCTTCCTTGAAATGAGCTTATCTCATAATAAGATATTGAAGGAGGAAGGACAGAGCTGGTGGAGTTCATGTCACTGGTCTACACATCCACTCCCAAGCCTAGAATTAAGAAGCTGTCAGTGGCTTCCACTGGAAGGGAGAATCTATTTTTTAGAAAAGATTTGCAACTTGCCATTTAATTTTATTTTTTAAATCACAAAAGAGTCTGACTTTGCAAGCTGTGGTTTCTCCAAATCTTTGGTTTGCCTTCGATTTCTCTAAATCTTTGGTTGGCCCCACCCTACCCTCACCCTACTCCTGGCCTAAATCTCAGTTACCCTCCAGGTCACAGTTTATGTTCCTTCCCTTCGCATGCCCTCTCTGTCCCCAAGACTGAGAAAGGAACACTGTCTGAATCTCCTCGCCCTCCACTCTCATTTCTAACATCCCATCAAGGGCACGTCGCAGTATCTCTGCAGTTCTGTCTGAAACACAAGAATGCAAGCCACATGTGTAATCTGGAAAGTTTCAGTAGCTGTGCTTAAAAAAAGTAAAAAGAAAACAGGCAGAAGTAATTCTTATTAATGTATTAATAAAATAATATATTTAACTGCCCAGGGAAGCCCGAATATATCTAAATAATATCATTTTGACGCGCCATCAATGTAAACATAGCCACCGGACACTACGCACCCCTTATGTAAATGCAGCGTGTCTATTACGCACCCCTTATGTAAATGCAGCGTGTCTATTACGCACCCCTTATGTAAATGCAGCATGTATATTACGCACCCCTATGTAAATGCAGCGTGCATTTCAGGCTCACAGCACCTCTCAGCTCACACCAGCCACATATCAAGCGCTTGATAGCCACGCGTGCCTGGTGACTTCTCTGCTGGGTGACACACTTCTACAGCATTTGGCTGTGCATCCGCGTTTCTTCCACATTGCACTCAAGGGTGGAGGTTATATTTATTTCACCATTGTTACCCCTAGGATCCAGCACACAGCAGAAACTTAATAAATGCTTGATGAAAACATAATTGAACAAGCCCATCTCTGACACTATTTAACGATGTGACTTTGGGTTAGTTGATTTCTCTGGAGCTCCTACCTTATTAAGGAGGAGGATATCATAGTCCATGATGGCCAAGGTCCCCATAAATGTAAATAGTTTAGGTCACTTAATTCAGTCCTCTCTCTCTCTCTGTCCCATTCCAATTGTCTAAGTGCATGTCCCTGATTTTCAGTGTTTTAAGGCCAGGGTACACCCAAATTTACCATGCTGCATGCCCCTGATTTCCACACTGTTTGAAGGCCAGGGTGCACCTGAATTTACCATTCTCTGCTGTTTTGCACTTTTCCCTACTGGTCTTTGAATCTTGGATTCAAATGTAATCCTGTTGTTTCCTTTTATAAAATAGTGTTCATTGTTTTCCTTTGATTATAAACTGTCTTCATAATAGAAAAGTTGGATAACAGAAAAGTACTCAGTCAACAAGTCGCTTGTATAGCTGTCTGATGCTACACAGAGATGACACAGCTAATGTTGTGTGTCTGTCCCTCTGCTATATTTTCTCAATTTAGTGGGAGTGATATGTGTATCAGTACACATTTAGTTATTTTTTTTAGCAAATTGAGGGTCATAATATATATACTTTTTCACATAATCCTTTGTTATTTAACAATATTTGGGAATGCACACTCACGTCATCAAGTATTATTTTAAAGCGTAGCTTGCTGGATGCAATATATAGCATCGTTTGACTACACGGAGTTACCACCTTAAAGAGGTGAAGGGGCAAACCACATGAATATTTGGGGATGACGTTTACCAGGGAAGAAAATGGCAAATGCAAATGCTGAGAGGCAGGATCAAGCCCAGCACGCCAAAATGGCTGAAGATGAAGCAAGGTAAAAAGGTGCAGAAAATGAGATCAGAGATGGAAGCCCAGATACTATAGCGATTGTGGCGCCTTGCCTTGAGGGATAAGGGAAGCCACTGTAGGATTTCAGCATCACACGTGATGGTGAAGTGGGGTGGTACTTGTTTCCAAGGAGTAGAGTCTAGGGATGCTGCTAAACATCCTACAATATCCAAGACAGTCCTTAACAACAAAGAATTATCTGTACACAAATGTCAAAAGGGCCAAGATCCTACATGACCCACCTCCCAGAATATTGGAAATAAAAACACGAATAAACAAATGGGATCCAATTAAAATTAAAAGCTTCTGCACAACAAAGGAAACTATAAGCAAGGTGAAAAGACAGCCTTCAGAATGGGAGAAAATAATAGCCAATGAAGCAATGGACAAACAATTAATCTCAAAAATATACAAGCAACTCCTGCAGCTCCATTCTAGAAAAATAAACGACCCAATCAAAAAGTGGCCCAAAGAACTTAACAGACATTTCTCCAAAGAAGACATAAAAATGGCTAACAAACACATGAAAAGATGCTCAACATCACTCATTATCAGAGAAATGCAAATCAAAACCACAATGAGGTACCACTTTATACCAGTCAGAGTGGCTGCAATCCAAAAGTCTACAAGCAATAAATGCTGGAGAGGATGTGGAGAAAAGGGAACCCTCTTACACTGTTGGTGGGAATGCAAACTAGTACAGCCACTATGGAAAACAGTGTGGAGATTCCTTAAAAAACTGCAAATAGACCTGCCATATGACCCAGCAATCCCACTGCTGGGCATATACACCGAGGAAACCAGAATTGAAAGAGCCACGTGTACCCCAATGTTCATCGCTGCATTGTTTACAATAGCCAGGACATGGAAGCAACCTAGATGCCCATCAACCGACGAATGGATAAGAAAGCTGTGGTACATATACACAATGGAATATTACTCAGCATTAAAAAATAATTCATTTGAATCAGTTCTACTCAGGTGGACGGAACTGGAGCCTATTATCCAGAGTGAAGTAAGCCAGAAGGAAAAACAACAATACAGTATACTAACGCATATATATGGAATTTAGAAAGACGGTAACGAGAACCCAGCATGCGAGACAGCAAAAGGAACGCAGATGTATAGAACAGACTCGTGGACTCTGTGGATGAGGGCAAGGGTGGGATGATAAGGGAGAATGGCATTGAAACATGTTAATTATCATATGTGTAATCAATCGCCAGCCCAGGATTGATGCTCGGGGCTGGTGCATCGAGATTTCCCGGGGGGAGGGAAGAGGGAGGGGGGAGGGAGGGGGGTTCTGGAGGGGGAGCATATGTAAACCCATGGTGATATCATGTCATTGTATGGCAAAACTAATAAAAAAAATAAGAAGAAGAAAAAAATAAATACAAGAGAAGTTTTCTATTATGTAAAAGTGATGCTGCAATAAATAAAATAGAAATCTGTTAAATGTTAAAAAAAAAAAAGGGCCAAGATCAAAAAAACTTGCTCTGTAGAAAGATAAGAACAGTAATCAGAAGACCAGCTTAGAAGATGCTGAAAGGAAAAATCTAGGCTTGAGAAGTGATGTTCTGGACCCAAGCAGGGGTGGTGGAGGTACAAATGAGTAGCCAGATTCTGTGCAATTCTGAAGTTGCCGAGTTATCAGGATCTGATGATGGACTGGATAAGGAGCGAGAGAGAAAGAGAAGAACCAGGATTGCCTTAGGTTTGAGGTCCAGGCAGTTTAAAAGATGGAATTTCCATTGATTTGGATGGAGGAGCACACAAAGGAGGTTCAGGGAAAAGATTAGGAGTGTGGAGAGCAGAGGTTTCAGAGAGGGACTCAAGGGGGCTTGAAGACTGGTCGTAAGTGAGAAGTGAAGAAGAAAGAGCAGTGGACGGTGGCCGCAGGTGTGGCCTGGGCTGCTAGTTGGGTGGAGAAGCCGGGCAGAGGATGCGGTCTGCGCCAAGAAGATGGCAGAGGTGGCTTCAGACGGACTGAGCTGGGGCAGGTGTGTGGCCTGGGCTGCTAGT